>CM063603.1:1727810-1762332 GCA_032356905.1 Salix exigua | reverse complement strand
GTTTCTTGTTTAGTATGAAAGCCTTAGGAAACTAACCTAAAATCATAAACTTTCCAAGGTACATTGACAGGATAGAAAAGTGATATTCGTTGATAATTTCCAAATGCCATTTATATGTTACATGAAAAATGTACATTGTTTTGAAGAGAGTCCAATGAGCAATCATAAGAAAATTTAATTTGAACTTCTTCCAACCCTTGAAATGGGAGTTTTCTCATTATGATCATAAGTGATCCATAGGAATTTCATCCCTCAGGGACACTTTAAAACTCAGATTCTCTACATCCTCCATATGAATCAGCAGCAACTAGCAAACCAATTCTAAAAAGTAGAAACCTAGTCCCTTCTGATAATATTTCTAAGCATCAAGTTCATTTAAATATTTAAGATACTGAATTATTCAAACTGCAACACTGACAATAATAAATGAAAACCAAGATATGAATTCAGAGGAGGTACCTTGAACAAATTTAATAATGTCTGGTTCTTTGTGAGATTACTACACCTCTTTAAACTCCTCTTAATTATAAGAAACAACTGAAAACACAACAGAGTTCCATGTCATTGGAATACAATGCAACTGTGAAATTCTTAAGCAGACATGCAAAGGTGTAGGATCAAGTGTCAAGGTAACCATTTCATCGCTATTTCAGCATCATGCTGTGGCAAGAGCACAACTTTCCAGATACTGTCTAAAGTGCAGATCTGTGAACACATAATGCATTTGTACACTAAATGGCAAGCAGAAATGTTGACAGCTATTACAAAATTTCCTATTGAGACTACAAGAAGCAATTGAGAGAATAACTCAGTTGGCTGTCTAATAACCTAACCCGTGAACTATTAATTTTTATAATCAATCAAAAATAAATTGAAAAGAGAAAAAAATTGCCACTAAGAAAAGGCATCTAGTCTATTGCACATTTAAGAAAAACTAAGTTAACAAGAAATTCCATCTAAAACTGATTGAGACTTCACTCTTAATGCAAAAATGAGCAGTACAAGAAGCATTTAAATGGCTATAGCCTTGAAGGGAAAATTTTTGGAGATTGATGCAAGGCAGATAACACTAGGCATAATACAGTATATGCTTATTGTACCAGATATGTGCTTCACTAGCAACCTATTATGCATGTTTTCCGTCTAACACTTCCACCCACAATCTGGAGATCTAAATTGAAAGCAAATAAATGCATAATGATCAACAATTACAGGAAACTCACACCAGGAAAATAAGTCAACTTGTTCTAAAAGAGAAAACAACTAAAGGGGTGTAATATTTAATTAGCACTGCAAAAACAAAGTGCTAATAAGGTATATTAACTACCATGGAGTCATCTGCCAGGTATCTGTAAACTATATATAACTACTGTTAAAACATTTTGGTTACTAGTAATGACGTGAAATACAATTTATGTCCAGCTGCTTACCTGCATGCTACTTGTTAAGACATTATTCTGACCACCCTCCTCAATATCCCATGTTTCCTCCTGTGATAAGAAATTACAGTTCATTGAAAAATAAGCACAAGGCCATTTCGAGATGCATATGTAGAGAAGTGTTATAGCCACACAACCTGAACAAGTTTTTCTAGATTCTCCATCAGTGTTCTCTGTTCCAGTTCAATATATACTATCAAATGAGGTTCAAAGCAAGATGATATGATTCCGTGGAAGTTAAACTGCAAAATCAATGAGCACAGACAATTGTCAAGAATTAAGAAAATCTGTAGCAAGGTAAGAAAATGTTAATATCAAAATCGAATCAGAAAGACCACATAAATATCCTGAGATCCGAATATCAGAGAGATGAAAAGGAGATATTTATTGAGTTAAAATTTCATGACGCATCCACGCAGAGGATCTTTTTATCATTCTTGTAGCACTGAATAATAGTCAATCTACAATCTATATTGGTTCAATAACTAAGAGACTTCATAATAAGATCTGCCTAATGATCTTGGAAATCACCATTAATTTCAAATTTCTGTCCACTGCAGCATATGTATTAATAGCCATTCATATCATAAAGCGTATTTAAAGCTATTATTAAACCATGTCTAATGGAAAGATATAAGGAGAATATCTACCCCAGCCCCTGGCACTGACAAATCTTTATTTTCATCCTTCTCCTGCAAGCACAGAACACCAGAAGGGGAAACAATTAAATTGATAACAAGTTTTAGCAATATTTTAATTACTTATCAGACAGTGTTCAACATACATCAGGCACGCTCCCTTGGTTTGCAGCAAATTTTTTTTCATATTTCTTTCGAATATCTGACACGTTTTGACTATTTTCTTTACCAATTTCTTCAATCTCATTTCCAATCTCTCTACTTCGAGTGCCTCCACCAAATTTCTCAGCCAACTCATCCTCAAATTCACGAGTTCTTTGTAGTGCCTTTAGACAATTGTCAGAGCATAAGTAACATCAGGAGAGGTCAAACCGTCATCCAGAAATAAAGAACTGACAAAAAAATACATGCTAAAAAAATTAAATATGATTAACATTGCCAAGGAGTCATCCAAGATATTAGAGAGCAAAATGAAAGGTTTTGTGTGGTGATGCAGTCTCTCAGGGATTAAAGCCAGATGGAGCTGCATAGCTTTTCAAGTAAAAACATGCTACAGAGTGCTTAAAATAAAGATGAAGTTACTCAAAACAGAGCCTGGAAAAGTAAAAAATCAGCAATACCAGAGAAATCACCATGAACAGATTTTTTTGGCATGGAAAATGAGAGTAAAGTAACACTCAATACAATATCTACTGCTATACTGTGATTGTTTCAAGAAAAAGTTCAGCGACATGTATGAGCAAAAGAATGGTTACCATCAACAAGGTTCCAACATCAGGCTTCTCTTTGAGGTAATCAAGTATCACCTCCAGTTGCTTTCTGTAAACACATTGAAAACAAACTTTATGGTTATTTACATTATTATCTTACAAATAAAGCACTGCTGTTATTCTAGAAAGATTATGTGGCTTGTACTCGAAAAATTATTAAAGTTTAATGCCAAAATACAATGACTTACCTTGTCTTCTTACAGAATTGGATACAAAGCCGGTAAGGAACATGCCATGAGGGAGGAAAGATCTTCCATGTATCCTCATTTGTTCTTATCCGACGCTTGATCCATGCATATCTTCGTTCAGTTTTATCCAGCTTAGCTAGTTCTGGTCAAATAGAGAAGGAAAATTCAAAATTAAGGATATACAAAAGCATGGCACTATAGAAATATATTGACAAAATAAAATGGCACAACAGAAATGTAATGCAAATGCAACAGACCAGCTCCTTCAAAGATCTGTTCATATGAAGTAAGCTCCCTGCTGCAAAAATTATTTACCAACTCTTCCCTCACAGATGGCTCTAAAGCATCAACAACTAAGCATGCATCAGATAAATGCTGAAGTAAATTAGCTTCCTCTGTTTCTTTTCCAGTACCTAAGCTGAGATAAAATAACACACAAAAAATAGAAATAAAATAGATAGTGTGTATCTCAAGAGAGGTGCAAGGAATAGACAACAGTAATGTACTTGAAACATGAATATGATTAGTTGCTCTTCCTTCTATATATCAGCCTTTTGGAAACAGCTCGCTCTCTTTCATTTTACTTTTTTTTCATTGGTCTTGTTTTCTAGAAAACTCTAATCAAAATTTAGGTTATAAATGAGAAGAACTGTGCAAAAGTTTTAAACATCCATAGCAGCTAAAAAAGTTGGAGCATATTATTCTTCAGTTGGATATAACAAGATGGGTGGGTCAATTAGCAGACTTGAATCCCAAAAAAACAGTCACCATATTTTAATGACAAGAAATTACTCATTTAATGACAAGAAATTACTCATTGTGTATTAATCAAAAACATATATGCACATTAAAATAGAAAAACAAAATATAAAAGCAAATTTGTGTAGGAGAAACTCAGTTTTGAATAGTATATATTATAACAGCTCACATATCTTTAACAAATGCAAGAAGAAGAAAAACACAGAATAAAATCGAGATGCATATCATCTACAACTTTTACATAATGCACAATAGAAATATCAAATCACATGCATAGTTTAAAACAATACTAAACTGGTTCGTATTATGCTTATTCAGAAATCAAATTCCAAACCTAACAGGTATTAATCTCGAGTCCAAAATCCTACAGGTTTGTAATAATTCTTGAACATAAATACAAGATTCTCTTCAAGTTCAAGGCATGCAGATATAAAAGGCAAGCACAACAGCAGAGGATAGGAATTCAAATCATTATCTTGAATAGCGTACTCAGGCATTGGTTTTCTTGTTCTCATGAGGTGAAGGTTAGGTCCTATTAGGTTTGTGTGGATTGCTTAAATTTGTAATCCCTGCTAACAAACTCCGATTTCTCTTCGTGAAAAACAAGTGCAGCAATAAAGAAAGAGATGATCATACCTTGAGAAATCCGAAAATACATGCGACTTGAGCAGTTGCTTAATATTTTTAAACTTCTCCCTGAGCTCTGTGATCTTTGGTATATCCCTATAGGCTTCAAAATGACTGCATAATTGATTTACTGCCTGGAATTCATCATGAACCAGCGTGTTTAAAGAAAAATGCAAATCAAAAGAGTAACAGCAAAGAGCTCCAATAATATTTCAATAACATTCAGGTCCATAGACAATACACCATACAACTGAGACAGTAAAGGTCAGATATTAGACATGAAATTGATATTCAAAAAGTTTCAGTTTCCAAGGGTGTTCGCATGGTGAAGATTTAAATGGGTAAACAATGGGCCTTTTAACAAATTTCTAAGGATCTCGATTCACTTATACTGAATTTATAAGAATCACAAGTCTCCTGTGTCTCAATGTTGTGGTCCCAGTAAGTTAGTAAATTACTGCAAAGGAGCAATTCACTCATTTGCAGAAGTCCTAAGATAATTGCATGTTCATCCCCAATGGAAAGCATCGGGCAAAAAAAAAAAACATTTAAGCAATGGAATACATTAGTCTCTATCTGAAATCACAGAAATAAAAGAAAACGTAATCATTGAAATAATGTTTAGCTAGACACACAAAAAATAAAGCACCTCTTAATCGCAAAAATAGAAAAATACAATGATGCCCTAGCAGATTAGGTACCTCCAGCTGGGCAGCTGCCTCCTTATATTGTCGTTTGGAAGCCATTACTTGAAGCTGCTCAACAGCAGACACTGCCATAGAAGCAAAACACATGTTATCACCAATTTATGCACAAAATGTTCAAATAAAACATTAAAGGATTTAACACAATTTACTTTTGCTTTTTCTAGAGTGAAAAAAGTGTGGCATCTCTCCTAGGAATGGGACTTTTGGACGCAAGACAAGGTGTGATGCTCAGAAAGCTGCACCCATGTTCCAGGATATAGATGATGAACACATGTTTTGATGAAAACAATCATTTGCACATGAGGTCGGAATACCAGTTTTCCAAGGATTTTTTTCATATTTTCTTTGATTCTGTTTCAATAAAACAACTTATACATGAATGGTAAAGTTTACCGTGATCAGAAGTTCAACCAATATATCTGATCTATATAATGTTTTTATTTTTCAAGTTTAATTTTTCCTTGCAATAAAATATCATATGAATCAACTTGCAAGAACTTGTGTCAAAACCTCTAACAATCCGATTTGAATGACTTTTTTCCAGCAAACTTTATGTAGTTAATAATATAAAAAAATCACCAGTTATTGCATACTAATGGTTCCAATTACAGCAACAGGTTTTTATTGGCATGACCAACCTAACATGGTAAGACGATGAAGAGCTGTAATTGTGGTTGTTATATGCTTCTTTGCAAAATCCAACTTCTTGATGTCACGACATATTTCCTGAACCATCGTCTCACTCTGCTCAGCTTTAGATTTTATTTCCCGAATCTTGTACATGAGTTCCTACTCATCAAGGAAAAAATAAAAAACCATTCACAACTGTCTACCAACAAGAATAACACATTTACAAAACACAAACTGTACTTAATCCACAACTCACCTCCACAGCATGTGTAGCAGCAGCAAGATCTTCCTTTGCTTTCGTTCTTGAATTGCTCTAAATTACATCAAAATGCACATAACTACAGCCGTTAAAACACAGACACAGGCGTATTTCTAATTTCTAAGCTCTAATTCTCTATTTCCTCAATTCATAACACATTTACATATGACACTCCATCTACTACCAAAAACAAATAAACAAAAATCTTGGCCGCCGAAATAGTTCGAGGCTTCACAATGTCAAGGCAGATTCAACTAACAAACAATTAAAACGCACTAAAAATCACAACTCACGACCTGTTGCCGAACAGCGGATAGTATTCCAGAATCTACGCGACGAATCTCACTATGTATCTTTTGCATCAGCGGCTCAACTCCAGATAAAGACGCCTCTGCGTATCAATTCACGAATCAATCAACGTATCATACTCCGAAATATAAACATCATTTCCACTAAATTTAACACGTGAATTACTTAAAAAGAAAACCTGTAGGAAACATCTGGTTGATATACTCCAATGCACTTGACTTGTCCATCTTTGAAAAAATCAAACGCCAGATTTCTTCAAGTCGCTGAAATTCACCTAAAAGGAGAATTAGATTACGAAAATCTTATGAGATCTACGTTTCTGAGAGTGATTGTGAGATCTGAGAGGTGGTTGGTGATTTACCTGAAGAGAAACGACTTGTCGTTTGAAGGAACGATCTTCCTCCTCTCGATCACTGGACTCTGTGTATGTATGTCTGTCTTTCAGTTTTGCTTCAACCGTTCAACGTTCAATTTTTCTTGACAAATGGGAAAAATAAAAATATATCGTGTATTTTGTTTTCAACGTTTCACTTTCATGAGATAGTTCTCCTCTCGATTCCTCTCGACTTGTCGTTTAACCTCTCTTTTTTATTACCGTTATTGTAATAGTTCTCTTCTCTTCTGCTGAAGTAATGTGGGTCACTTCACGGGCAATGTGTTCTTAAAATTATTTTTTTGTTTGTTTGTTTATTAAAATAATTATTTTTACTTATAAAAAAAATATTTTTAATATCATCTCATTAAAATAATTTAAAGTATTTTAAAATATAAAAACAAATTGTGCTAATAAATGCTTATAGAAAGTGATTAATAGTATATTATAGTTATATTTTAAAGTATTTTCACTTAAAAAAAATTAAAATAATATTTTTTTATTTTTTAAAAAATAAGTTTTAATATTATCACATTAAAATAATTTTAAAAAATCAAATATGTTTTTTTCAAAAAGCATTTTTTTGTGCTTTTCAAACAGCCCCTAGTTGGTTAGTTTAGTTTTTATGGTTAGCCATTATTTAATAACATATAATGATTTTTTATTTTTTATTCAGTTTTATTCTCTTTTTTTAATAGAAAATTAGATAACATGTTCGTTTTTAAAATTTTAAGAGTATTTTTCGAAAAAAATCAAAATTATATTTGTATTGTATTATATTGTTTTCTATTTTTAAAAAAAAATAACATGACAAAATTATTTTTAAATTAAAATTAATTTCTATTAAATCTCAAGTGTTGTGAAAAACTAGCAACAATTATTGATTAATGTCACAATAAGATATAAACTAGAAAGAATACAAAGTTTAATGTAATTCAACAATGTATTTATATCCGCATTTACTTTTAATTTTACTATATCAAGATAAATTGCATTACTGTTTTATTATTTTTACAAGTTAAATTTATATTCATTGTTTTTTTTCCTAAGATTTGATATAAATCTTACCTTTATAAAAAAGTTTTTACCTTATTAGATCAAATTTTAATTGTTCTAAGGATTTAATTTTAGCATTGCATGTATCTTTGTATTTTTAATACTTAATGGTATACTCTATAGTATAACTTTACAAACTCGAATATTAAAGTCTAAAACTAAATCTTAATATTATAAATGTAAAATGAAAAAAATAATTGACGAATGATTTTGATGTTTTGGTCAAACCCTAACAAGTAATCGGTTTGATGTCCATTTTTGTATTTTCAAATATGATAAAAGATGTAAAACATTTTTTTGGTATTTCATGAAAATATGATCATAAAGTTTTTTGGGATTCAAATGTATATATTAAAATAATTTTTTTTTGTTTTTAAAATAAATATTTTTTTTTGGAAATTTTAGAGAAAAAAAAATGATATTTTATATCAAATTTGTATCTTATAATATAAGTCCACAATGAATTATCTCATGATGTATGCAAATATGATACCATCAGTTAGGTGCAAGTTTAGTCAAATTTGATGAAGAATATAAGCATTAAATACATGTGCAAAGTAGTCATCTATGTTGTCTTTTCAAACAAAGTTGAAGATGAATAATAACCCAAACTATATCTTGTTGGCAAAGCTTTATTTAGTCATTTGATATCTTGTCTCTCTTATTTAACTTCAAAATTTTCATTTTTTGCAATCTTACACCTAACAAACTTCAATGACAACCCCAAATTTATGTGTTTTTTTCTCATCTTGATCTTGAGTCTTAGATTCATGTATTTTAATCCTCAATTAACCATTAAAATGTTTTTTTTATAAAAAAATTCACCCCTGATTTTAACCAATTAAGTTATCGAGATTTGACATCTTTTATGGAATGTTTTTTGGCTGATAATCTCTTCAATTTAGCTCTTAATTGACCACAAAACTTTAATAATCTTGCATTTTTACACTTGATTTCAATCAAATGACTTAGTAAAAATTAAATTTGGTTATGTATAATTCTAATATTCTTAATTAATTTAAGTTCTTAAACTTGATTTTTCACGAATTGAGCTAATAAAAAATCGATTTGACTCATTTAAAGTACAATTAAATCCTTGCACTTAATTAAATCTTTCAGTTGGACTCAAATTAATTCCTAAACATAATTAAACTTTATGTTGGCCCATTATTAAATCAAATTTGACTTATTAAAAATCTAATTATGCTTCAAATTTATTTTTTATGCGAATATGTCCAGTCATAATTTGTTTTAACCTTTGAGTCTACATTGTTTTCTCGATCTTAGGCACAATAGAGATACAAACGTGCTCTTGACTTAAAGCAAAAAAAAATTAGTTTGACTTCTCTACCATGTTAGTGTGACCTTTGAGCTTTAACCCAAATCAATCATCGATTCAAGTTTCAAGATTATGGTAGAATTTTTTGAGGGTATTTATCTTATGGTAAACTAAAATCTGACTTCATGCAAAAATCTTGTTTTACAAACTTTAAATAATATTTTAAAAGTTAATAAAACATTGCAGGGTGTGACTGAATTGTAATAGACACCTATAAAATTTTATTAATTGATTTTTTTTTTGAAAGATGTTGCTAAATTACTATAGCCATACCTATTAATCACTATTTGTTATAATTATTTCCAAATACTAAAAAACATGGTGAAATCATTACAACTAAACCCACAAAACATTATCGTTTATAATAGTTTTTATGTTTTTTTTTTTATTTTTTTTCTCGATTTCAACCTTCATAATTAGATCTATTTTAGGCGAGGCTTTACACACACACACTATTTGTTATGTATGAATCTTTCCCGAACTCACATCTTGGGTGCAAGTTTAATAGGCCAACTTGAATTGATATAAACCATGTTTTTTCAGACATTTTTTTTCTAATTTATTTTTTAAGTTGATTGAAAAGTAGACTTTGTAATTTTTTTATTTGTTTTTATGAGTTTATCTTAGTATCATGATTTGGGAACATGTTTTATAAGTTGACCTTTGTTTATTTTTATTCCTTTTTAATTGATTTTTTTAACGAGTCTTCATATATGTTTTAATTTGTTTTTAATAGGGTTTATCTTAACTTTATGATCTAGGTCACGTGTTTGAGATGTTGAATGAATTAACTCAATTTATTTTCTATGTTATTTTTTAATTGATTTCTTTTTTACAATTATACCCATCAACAACTTTATTTATTTTGTTTTAATTTCATCTTTCAATATTAGATTGTTTGGAAACTAAGCTTTTATTTTATTTTATTTCAATTTGCTTTCTATGAAGTTATTCTGTCTCATGATTTTTTTAATTTCAACTTTCAATATTAGATTTGTTGAAAATACAACTTCATAACTTTTTTTTATTTGTTTTTTTATGAAATTATCTCGGTCTCATGACCTTAACCATAAGTTTACACATGTTAGCCGTAGTTTTTTTTTTAATTTTATCTTTTAACAGTAGATTAGTTGACAATCGAGTTTTGTATTATTGTTTTATTTACTTTATATGATTTTTTTTTGCTTTCATGATCCAATTTGTGGTTTTGTAAATTAACATGAGTTGACCAATGTATTTTTTTTCCATTTTTTCTTTCAATATTAGGTTAATTAATAATTATCTTTCATATTTTTTTGATTTTTTTATAAGATTATCATGATCTCATAACCCGAGTTGTAGATTTATTAGGTTAACCGAATTGATATAGTATTTTAATAATATTTTAAAAAAGATAAATAATATTTTAAGTTGTTAGGGGTTGACTAACAAGTCTTGTTAAGATGAATAGCTCTACTTAATAGATTAATTATAATATATCAATAATAATCTAACATTATTTCTTTCCCACACTCTATCTTCACATTCACTCGAAACAAAACCAATCATCATCAATCCAAACCTCAAAAGCACTCTATTATTGTTTTGGTGATGTTTTAATCAACCTTGTTAATTCCGTTCTGTTCCGACCAAAATGGCGGGAACATTCTGTGCCATTAAAAAAATCAAGACGAAACCAAACGACGTGGTTTCGTCTTGGTTTTAATTTCGGTATGTTTTGGAAATTCTGGCCAAAACGTCTCGGTACCATTCCGGCCATGCCGTTTCGGCTCAAAATCATAATATTTTATTTATTTTAGAACATTTTACTATCATAATATTTTGGAATTTCAGAGATGTTTCTAATTTTGAGATTATGTTTGTTTGACTTTGTGTTTATATTGTATAATTTAAAATTAATTTATATTGAATTTAAATTATACTTGTTAAATTAATTTTTTAATTATATATAAATAATATAATTCCGAAATGACACGTCGAAACGCTCTGAAATCAAAACGTTAAATTCTAATAAAAAAACAAGAACAGAAAAGTATTAACATCCTTGGTTTTAATTAAACAAAGCAATTAATAATAATTGATGCAAGTTAATCCAATAAAGTAAAAGAAAAGCAAAGCACTCCAAAAAGGCAGATCTATACAGAGATCATACAAAAACAGGTGGCGGGTAACCTTTCATTATTACAAAATAGTACAATAATAATTAATTAATACAATAATTAATTAATTAATTAAAAAAAGAACCAAAATTTTATTCATTCCACTATAGATTCTCTTGGTGCCCAAACAGGCACACTCACTTTCCCTCTTGCCAACCACCCGCATTTCCTCTCTGTTTCCCATTTTCAAGAATTCAAATTCCTCACCCCACAATCCCCAAAAAACGCTCACAGATTCTCCATTTTTGAAACTCATCCTCTCTAAATTCCATGGAAGAAGAAAATCCAGTTGCCAAGCATCAAGATTCCACTTCAGGTTCCCCTGATCATTCTCAGGTAACTCTATCATTCCCTCATTCTTTCACTTTTTTTTGTTTAATTTTAGTTACTGATTTTTATTTTTAACTTTCTTTCCAGGTTTCTTCGAGAAAACCGAGCCTCAGTTCTCTAGAAATACCAGCAAGGTCGCTAGAAACAGAATTTACGAAGATCGAAATAGCGCAAAGCCCTAGCTCCGCTAAACCAGGCTTGCCGCCGCGGCCGAGTTCAGCTAAATTTAAGTCGACGGTGAAGGGTTTGCTTCCGCAGAGAAGTTTAAAAGCGAAAAACTTAACACAAGATGGTGAAAAAACGGTGCTAATCATTCCTGATACGCCGCCATCTGATAGTCCTGTTGCTAAGCCTTCTACTTCGAGGTCGTTTTCGCTTAATAAAGTTCTCTTTCCGATAAAATCGACGAATTCTCTGCCTGTTACGCCGTCTGCGAATTCCGATCCTGAGGCTGTGCAGGATCGAAATGTTGATTCTTGTTCTGATTACGATGTAAGGATTTTATTTTTGCTATTATTTTATTTTTCAGAAATTCGGAGAATCTAGGCACAGTTGAGGTCATGCCTGTCATTACGTTCTGTGTAAATTCAGAAAAAGTTTTTATTTTTTATTTTTTATTTTTTTTAAAATTATTTTCATTGATATTAAAATAGTTTTTAAAAATAAAAAAATATAATTGTAATATATTTATAAATAAAATAATATTTTTAAAATGAATCTCAACTAGGATTTTTAAAATGAATCTCAACTAGTGCCGTGATCAAGATTATTTTTAAAAATATTTTTATATAAAAATATATCAATATATATATCAATATATATATATTTTAATATTTACACATTTAAATAACATTTTTTTTTTCAAAATCGCTGCTTTTGAAATGTATAAACAAATATGCCATTTAGAATGTTTTGAGTTGTATTACGGACCTAGAGGCAGTTATCATGGTAGGTCCCATAAGAAAAACTGTCAATTTTTTATTCCGATCATGTAAGCAGGAATTAGTCCGTATTTTTAGCATAGTTATTATAGTTATAAAGCACGGCCTGGACTGGCAGGTCAATATTACTGAAATAATAGTAGTTTTTTTTTTTTTTTTTTTAAATCTTGAAACGATGTTGTTTCATATATTTTCTTAAAATCACAGCGACCTGCGCTTTGAGCTGGATTGATCCCTATTTCGAGTCTTATAAATTTCTGTAATGATTTAATTTTGTTTCCATGGGAGGGTAGTTGACTAGTTGTTATAGTGGGTCCCACTTATAGCTTCTTCGGTGTATAGTTTATAAAATACTGTAGTTTTGTTGAATTTTAGAAATGTGGAATGTGTGTGATTATATACAGAAGGTAGAAATTCAGCATCATATAAGACGTTCGTTATCAGTTCCGGTGAATATAAAAGCTAGGAGTTTAAGACGGACAGATTCAGGCGGAGGTTTGTTTCGTGTGGTTTCAGCAACTCCACGTCCTTTGGCAGCCGATAGCGTGTCGACGAATGATGCCTCTACAACAGAAATCAGTAATTTTTGAATTATAAGTGATTTTTGAGCTATGAATGGTTTTTAATTTAATGTCAACTGTTGGTTGTTGTTATGTTTTTGTGTGTTTAATATTCTAGCGACTGAAGATGATGGTGAAGATATTCCTGAAGATGAAGCGGTCTGTAGAATTTGTTTTATTGAGCTTAGCGAAGGAGGTGATGCTTTCAAGATGGAGTGTAGTTGTAAAGGAGAGCTTGCGCTCGCGCATCAGCAATGTGCTGTGAAGTGGTTTAGTATCAAAGGAAACAAGACATGTGATGTTTGTAAGCAGGATGTTCAGAATTTGCCTGTAACATTACTAAAGATACATAATCCTCAAGCAGCTGGTAGGAGGCCATTACCTGTACCTCAGCAGAGGGAAGTCGCTCGTTACAGGCAAGTTCAATTGTTTTCAACATCTAGCTGATTGCACGTCTTTTTCCCCCCAATAGAGTTGTCAGATTCAAAATTTCACTATTTTGTTGACCAGTGCCTTTTGGTTGAGGCAGGATACTAGGTAATGGTTGGGATTTCAGACATGTTGACGATACTACTTTCTTTCCTCTAGGGTCTCTGATGGCACCTAATCCAATTAAATGATGATCTGATATTTATTGAGAACAATTTATATCACTAAGGGTTGACTCTCTCGATCCCTTAGTATTGAGATTAGGGGCAGGGGGCCACATCGAATTCATAGCTGTTCTAAGCCATAATTTATCTTAGTCATCATCGTTTCTAGAATGATGATCTTAGCTCCCTTCTTCAAAGTCTTATTCATGATTTATTTGGTTCATCTAGTCATATCAGATCCCTTCTTCAAAGTTTTTTTCATGATTTATTTGGTTCATCTAGTCTTATCAGAAATTTATCGCAACTTGTTAGTGTTGCAAAAGGACATTGTGGTTTTTCAGCTCATGCAAATGAACTGGTGATGAAAGCATTAAACTCTCTACAATTGGGTGGCAGCACTAATGTGATCCTTAGAAGTCTGCATATTATTCATTCTATAATTTGATAGCTCCTCACTCACCTCCACGTCATAGATCTCCTTTGCTTGAATTTGTTTTGATGTTATGGTTGGTACCTGTTTCATGCTTAACAGGGTTTGGCAGGATGTACCAGTTCTTGTCATGGTCAGTATGCTAGCATATTTCTGCTTTCTGGAGCAACTACTGGTACATATTGTCATCTTTCTAAATCTCTAGTAGTGAACTGGGGTAGCATGATATATCGCAATGTGGTATGAACAAAGCCATGTAGGGTTATTGCATAAATTTATCAGAAGATTCAGACCATCAGTCTATTGTCAATTATTCATAAAAAATTAGAAAGATTAGGGTATTGGACATGGAAAATAATACAAAAACTTGACAACTAAAAACAGTCATAACATGAAAGGAACTCATTTGCTATCCTTTATACATGAAACTGATATGGAGATAGGTTGAATAATTGCACTACCAAACCAGTTGATGTTTCAATTCCCCAGTACCTATTAGTGTCAACACAAGTTCAAGTATTGTTTGGTAAAATAATTGATCTAGTGAAAGGGCATTATCTTACACTAGGTAGTTTCACTCGAATTCGCAGGTCACACCTTCCCTTTTTGCATGTAGCCTTTTAAAAAAGAAAACAAAGTGTTGAGTTTAATGTTTAATTTTCATGTAGGATTAAACATTTAGGCTCTCCATTTTTCCTTTTGGCCTTTTGCAATATGCACAATCAGTATTCTAATTGATTGAATACATATAAGTTCTCAATCTACAGAACTCTTTTATTACCAGTATTTTTTTTTAAAAAATCTATTAAGCTTATTGACAGTCTTTGCAATATTATTTTATTTTCAATCTTTTCAGGTATCTGACTTGGGTCCTCGTGCTCTTGCCATTTCATTGCCTTTCTCTTGTGTTTTAGGTCTCCTTTCTTCCATGATTGCTACCACCATGGGTGAGTGTCACTATACCTTCTCGTTTCTCCTTTAATCTAGTCTTCTAGATACACCATTAGCACCATACAATACACTCCTAAATTAAACTAAATCTACAAAATCATGTATTCTCACTACTTCAAATTGTCCACACATGATAGAAGACATCATCTTTGAATTGTGTTCTGCTTTCAACATGGCTTACACGAGGCAGGTTTTTTTGTTTATAAAACAAAACTCACTCATAGTTATAAAACCATTGGAGTGCTCCTGATATCATATTGCCGGTTCTTTTCTTTTGCATCCCATGATTTTCCCATTTCCAGTGGCATAAAAAAAATATGTGGATCATTTAATATATTTTTTTATGAATCATTTAAATGGCTTTAAAATATGTGGTGGTGGCAGCAAGCAGAAGTTATTTTTTTTATGGATTATTTAAATGGCTTTAAAATATGTGGTGGTGGCAGTAAGCAGAAGTTACATATGGGCATATGCTTCTTTCCAGTTTGCCGTGGTCATCTTGTTCGCACATATATTTTATACTGTGGTAAGCAAACTAAATTTCTTTCCTGAAGCATTGCGTGTGATATTCCTAATGTCTCATGCACCGTTCTACTCTGGCAGCTCAATGTGAACCCTGTACTCTCTGTCCTGCTATCCTCATTCACTGGTTTTGGGATTGCAATTAGCACAAATTCTCTTCTTGTGGAGTACCTGAGGTGGAGGTCAAGCAGGCAATTGCAATACTCTCATCAGCAAAACAACAGAGCTGTGCAGCAGGCACAGCAACTGCAACAACAGCAGTCCACACAGACATGGCGTCAAGAGCATCATCAACCCAGACAACAATCCGTAGAAGATTCCAATGTTGGTTCCACTGACAGCACAAGGCAACGTGAAGCTATAATTCCAAATACATAATTTGCGAAGATATGATGAAGACATTGATTTTCTGTAAAGGTAAAAAAAAGAAAAAGATATTGACCTTGTCTGTTTTGTGTTTTCCGTAATTGCTTCGCATAAAGGTGTCAAGTCCACTCGTTGGTCAAATGCATTTCAAAGTTTCTGTTTGGCCTATTAACCATCTTGAGCAGCGGTCCATATTTGATACTAGCTCACCGAGTTTTCCACCTAATAGTTTAAACTCTTACGTTGGCCCTCTGCTGCAACCAAGATTCAGGGTTTCAAGGTACTGGCACCTGCAAGCCAAATTCTTGGAAATTATATATTGTATACAGCTATCATGTGTTGCTGCTATGATTTTATGTGATTATTCAAATCAATACAGGCAATGATTTTTTTCTTCTCATGCAGGGACCAGAAATTACTTTTCGATTCAGCCATGAAATTCCACTCAACCAAATAAAAAGAATGATATACAGAGTTTTTTGGGGCATATGAGCAGCCTTGTTTTTTTAGAATGTATCCAGACAGTTAACAATCATGGTGAAGATATGCCTATCAAGTTGTGATCAAGATTAGTCAGAGTTCCACCATGAAGGTTGCCGCCGATACTGAAATTGAAGGAATGCTGGAAGCTTCTTGCTGTTTTGCCAACGAGATAACCTCAGCGCCGTCGGAAAAAAAAATGCATCATAGGAATTTACACACCTTGCTCTCATGTAACAGCCCAGCCACGGTCCTGGATTTTTAAGTGAGGGTTACGGTAAAGAGCTAAACTGACCAAGCACATCTATATTCTTTCTTCTCTGGTTTGCTCTGCTTATTCTTTTGATTTTCCATTTAAATTTTCCCTCGTGGCATAGAGCCAAATAATTTTACTGCTTATGTAAGCTGGCGACCTTTCATGACCCAAGCGCTACCGCCATGGGGCAGTGGCATGATAATATCTTAAACTATATGCATAGGCCTCTGGAAGAGATCCTTGCTGGCTTTTGTAGTTATCTCTACAAGCCCTGCAACTTTTTTTTTTTACAACTTTGCAACCATAATGAGGACCTCTGGAAAATAGGGCTAATGATCTGACTGAGAGAATGGGGCTGCTGACAGAACAAATCAAAACTGTTTGCCTGAAAAGAATCCGACATGTACACCTTCATATTTTCCTCTCGAGCTATGTGGTTACTGTGTGCTGGAAAAAAAGTAGTGTTACAACAATTTAACAAACGTTCAGTCACCACCCTTCAACAAGGGTGATATTAGCGGCTGTCTTGGCCCTTGACTCTTTCTCTGGCAATTTAATTCAACATCTAGTTCTGAGATCTGGGCACCTCATGGGTTTTGCATGGAGAATTCCTATGAGACACGCGTGGATTACCGCTAATCATGTCTCCCCGATACATCTATAGTAATCCACTTCTAGGGTTTGGTTTAGTTAGTGCCTCAAGAAGCCTGTACATCCACCGATCTAGCATTCCTGTTGTATAAAACAGCAACACAAGTTAAACTTATGGAAGAGAAGAAAAGCGCACATAGTACACAACTGGAACTACGGATAGAATCGGCGTAGGAGTCTAGCCTGCAAGTTCCATTCCAAAAACCCACATAAAAACGTTGATATCTTAGTTACTAAACTGATTTTCCAGTGTTCCCACCACAGTAAAATTGGCGGGTATGCACATACCTGTCAAGGCAAATGTACCCCCTAGAATTGCGCAGAGCCGAGTGATAAAATGAATAAAACTACGCCGTTCTTCTTTGATTGCGACGGTGATAGGTGACAAATCATACAAGAAGTACACAGCTGCGAAAACAAAGGAAAACAATGGCAATCAGTGCTAAGAGCCGAGCTACAGAGGGGGCAGTTAATCCTCTATACAGATTCAACCAACCTGGCCATGTCCTTACGAAATCTGTCATGGGAGAAAAGTACTCCGTAACAGAGAATTGATTGGTTGGCAGAACTTCTTTAGAGATGTACCTATACTCAGTTGGAACAATCTGCAAGATACAATAAGGTTACAAAATGCAGTCATATCTTGAGGAAAACACCATCAAGTAAAACCTCCAGAATCAATACCAATGATATCTCATTATCATCTAGAACAAAAATGGTGGAAGAAATATCAGATGGACTCTCTCTCTTCTGGAATTTCACAACATAGAACACATTTATGCTAGCCCTAAATCTTCCACGGAAATTTATATAATTTCACTATAAGTGCTATCTACCAAAGGAAAAAAAAGAAGCAGATTTCTGCTTGTTAATGAGACTGCTTCCTCTCAAGGACAAGATAACTCCCAATGTGAGATGATTCCTGAATATTCAGCCCTTCCTAGCTGGATTGCCCAGAGAGGAAAAGATGTCTCGACATTCACTATTGATATTAGGTTTAGACAGCATATACGCTGCGGTAAAGTCTCATTGCACATCCACTTCTGAAGTAGAGACCACATAAGTTAAGTAGTCAGTCAAGCTTGAAAATTCAAACCTTGATGTAATATTTGAACGTTCCACTTGTTTCATGCAGAATCCGTGCAGTCCCATCAAGAGGGTTGTGAATTCCAGGATATTTTGGTCCAAATGACAAGTCATGGATAATATGACTTACATTGACATGCTTAGCTCCATCAAAAATCTGAATGAAAACAGTACGAGTCCTGATTGATATACTGTGGATGCAAAGTAACTCAATTTAATATATAACACAAAAATTCCTAACATGCTTCATAAACAGCCACTTAATACAAAACTGATATAAAAATGTCCTGTTTAAATTGATCTTACAAACCAACTAATCCAGGTACAGTCTTCACTGCATCTAAGAAAGACTATGACCTTCATAGTTTTCTGCACTCTTCAGGGTAGAAAGTATTTTGTATGTGTATAAATGCACACCCCATCAACCCAAAAACGAAATAAAAAAAGGGAAAGAACAAAGCATGCAGCCACCCATTCACCAGCATGCAGCATCTTTCAAGGGTAGAGTTACAAGTGATACACTTGTTAACAAACAGCTCATTTAATGTTGGGATCACATACGGATCTGAAAGCGAGAAAAAATATTTTTCTTCATTTTAGCATCATAGTTGGCTAGGTAAGAGAATAAGCCAAGTGCTTCAAAGGCTATTTATTTACAAAAGAAAACTGAGTAAAAGAAAAGAAAAACTCTGACCATTTGAGCAACAAAAATGTTTAGTCCATGAACTGAAATATGAAAGTTGCCAGCAACCCTTTGGACATCTAGAACGCCATAAACCTGCAGAAGATAGGCAAATTTAGAAATTTCCCCACCTTTCAAGGTGTAAAACAACAATTTCATGAATATACTCAGGAGTTTAAAATCAATACCCGACATCCTTCTCCATTTGTCAATGCTTGCTTGACCTTCTTGATCATAGTTTCAGCAGCAGCATCAAAGCCATGAGCATGCTGTTCTTCATGGGAATCCTTTTGATGATCTTTATCATGATCTGATTAACATTGTTTTGAGATATTATCCACATTAATTAACCTGCTATGCTAAGGAAAAAAACTTAATGACCATTACTAAACATAGGACTTGTTGATAACTGACCAAATCTGATGAGTTTGTTCAGAACTTGCAGATTTAATTTTGTCTATGAAGGTTGGAGCACCCCCCCAAAAGAAAGCCCAGAGATTCGTTGGGAGGAAGGACAAACACTTGCATTGTGCATCAGAAGAAACTCTAAGCACACTAGATTATGCATATCAGGGTAAGAGCATAAAAAACAAACCAGAGGTTTGTCTAGCTATTTCTTTTGCCTCTTTGAAATGAAGGTTGAAAAAAAGAAACTCTTGATTGCTTTTAGTTTCAAATTTCTTATCATTCCTTTTGATACCAAGTTCTCATAAAACCTTGAAAAATAATCATGCTTCTCACAGATAGTGATACAAAAACTAACGTGCTATATAAAGGTCAAATAAAACAATTATGTAATAAACCAAACTGGATCCTGAAAACGTAAATAAATTTCTAGCATGCCAGAAAATTGATGTTACCATGGTTGTGAGCATCATGTTCCTTCTCTACAAGGTCTGATAAATATTCAGTGCCAATGATATGGCCATGACTGTTCAAGCGAAGCTGCAAAAACTCTACCCTGGTTAGCAGCATGCCAAATAGCAGCTTATATACAGACATGAACACACATAGCTAGTTCATCTAACATTCATATTCCAAGATGCTCATAACAGCTCTTTAGTAAAGTACAAAATTTCTAGGAAAAAAGGAATTTTTTTTATCTTACTTTCCATATGTTTGTATCCAGATCCACTTCATGCTTTCCTGACATGTCAATTGCATCCACACTCACAACTGCACATGTGAAATAAAAGAACCTTAAGAAAAGTGGGAGCAGAGCATTGAATTACCATAAAAGATAAGAAGATATCAGTAAGAAACAGAAGTTGCTTCTAAGAAGGAAAGTGAATTGCTAACCATCACAAGGTAAAGAGGAAATGTAATATTAACATGAATTGGAAGAATTTCTCCACGTTTCAAGTCTACAGACATCTGCAAAACACAAGCAACACCATGAAACTTATATCCTCATGAAATATAGCATAAACCATATTAAGTATTTCTTGTGATTTAAAAGCCCAGTCAATACAGAAAACAAGAACCTATACAATTGGGAGAATGCCACGAGTCATCTTTTAGAATTACATTATAGTTTTGTTAAAACAAGAACTGCACATTCAAGCGCTTTTCTGCTTGCATTCTTTTGTTTAACTGACAGAAACATCTTACTACTGGTAAGACTATGTCTATGAATCGCCACTTCAGTTTAGCTCAACAAGGCTAATAATGACCATTCTCTTTTGCAGTACATATTAAAGATTCTATGTTCCTCAATTTACACAAAGCAAGTTTCTTTCACGATATCCTTCATGATATGTGGTTGTGTGGGTATTTACTCAGCCATGACAGCAGAGGTTACCATTTGAAGAGCTCAGGCAAGGGTTTGCCACACATTTTCAGATTTGAACCGTCCCAGATTAAAAATGCAAATGTTTCTATGCAATAATTACAGGCATTGAATCCAAGATGTCCTGAATGCATGTTGTCTGGATAACTCAGAAAGGGGCGGGTCGTTGAAAGAGGTATTATAGCATCATAATCCATGCCTTTTGAAGGTATGTCACAGTGCTGTAAGTATTACATGAAGAAATTTATCTACTTGAAAACAAAACAACGAAGGTATAGAGTTGGAGGACCTGGAGGACTCACATCATATCTAAGAGACAACCAAACATGCAAGAGGGAAATAAAGGATTAAGCACTGACCTGATGGACCGTGTATGTAGTAAGATAATATGCCAACTCATGGTAGAACAGCGTAGCCATTATAACTAGCCCAATGACAGAAACTACAAGAAACAAGAAGAAGCAAAACCAACATCGTAAAACTAACACTCAAAAGACTACAAACACTGAATCTAAATTCAATAAATACTCCTTTTCGTTTTCTAGATACGATAGTGCATGCATGATTGCAATTAATGGTTTCAGTTCAAGAATTTCTCTTACATTATGATCCACCACAAACAAAGCTAAGAATGATAATTTATATGAATTTAAAACATCTTTTTATCGAAACTCCTTTACAGACTTCTCATGAAATTAGATATCTTTGCATTTGTCCATCATAAATCATCCCCCACGCCACAATCACCCAATCTACATACCCCACTAGAGACTTAATTGATTGCAATACTGCCAATACAAACATTCCAAGCTTAAAACCCACCTCCACTGAGCGAAATCAAATAACTTCATATCTCAAATTATGTAAGAAACAAAAAGAACTCAAAAACGTTAATTTACCAAAAGCCCCAGATTGCGTCTTTTGCAACAAATGCTCTTCTGCACGGGGAAACGCATCCAGGCTCTTTATAGCTTGTTTCACTCCCATCTTTTTTTTACCCTTTTACAACACCAATCTGTTAGCTGCATAAAACAATGGATCACAAAAAGACCATATCAGAAAACCTTCAAAGCTTGCTTCTTTCCTCGTTACAACTTGTTAACATCGATAAAACATAGAATTTAGTGAATTATGAGAAATTAAGGATGCCCAGTCAAGTTCATTACAAATTAATAAACAAAACCCACCAAAGGCAACGATCAAAAACCTATAAATGGGGAAAAGAAGAAATTTTGGAAATATAAAATAGAAGTGTGCGTCGGTGATTGTGAGGAAACATACTTGACGAGAGATTCAGGGGATTCTCGGAGAGAGAGAGAGAGAAGGAGGGAGAGAGCGCGTCAGAGATTCGGGTTTTACCAGGGGGTCGCATCGATGTCGTTTTGGCTGGATATTTTTTCTGATGGGATTTGTTATTTTTCTTACTTTAAAGTTTAAAATATTTTTTAAAATTTAAAAATCATTTTTATATTTTAATATTAAAAATAAATTATTTTAATATATTTTTAAATAAAAATATTTCGAATACAATGCTCCCACAATAAATGAACTTTATTGAGTTGTGTTGCATTTTTTATTTGATTTTTAATATTTATGTAATAAATTCATATATATATATATATATATTAATATTTTCAAGTAAAATACATTTTTAGATACACAAAAATAGAATTTATTACATTTTTAAATACTTGTGTGTAATTGATAATTGATGCATATTGTTTTCCTAAAAATTTTTAAAAGTACATTGAAATATTTTTATTTTTATATCAATAAACACATTATAATCATTAAAAGGAATTTTTGTTTTTATCACCATGACTTTCTTTTTCCAGAAAAACTCCATATATATATATATTATTTATTAATTTTGGTCCTGTATATATTTTAAAATATTTTTAAATGATATTATTTTTCAAACCCTCACTTTTGTTCTCCAAAACAAAACTTTTTTATATATATAAATGTTTTTTAATAAGATTAATAGCTAGAATGATCAAACACCTAACACAAACGCCAAGAGAGACTTGAAGTTATAGTTATTTTCACGAATATATATAAAAATATCATTTAAAAAATTAGTGGCAAAAATCAAATATAGCTTTCTAAAACCAACCGACCAACCTCTTAGAATATTTTTTATAATAAATTGACGATTGAGATTGTTTTTAAAATAATTTTTGTTTAAAAATATATTAAAATAATATTTTATTTAAAAATACTTTTTATATTATCACATCAAATAATTTAAAAACATTATTTTTTTAATTTAAAATTTTTCAAAAATACTTTTAAAATAAATAATTCAAATTCAGATAATTCAATTTGGACGTTTATGCTTCTGAAAATACTAATTACTATCATGACAACCAATATTTGACGTTGTAAAGCCAAATGTTTTTTCCAGTAATAGCTTGTTTGGCACTGCATTAAATTGATGATTGGTCAAAATTTAATTTTTTTGGTGTTTTTAGATTATTTTGATGTCTTGATATCAAAAATAATTTTTTCAATGAAAAATATTATTTTAATGTATTTTTAAATAAAAATACTTTTAAAAATACTTTTAAAAGATACCACTACTATGTGTGTGTATATATATATATATATATATATATATATATATTTGAGGTACATATCTCTTATTTAATAATAAATTCGTATAATATGAAATGTTTTATAATTTCCTTAAGAATTACTGAAATATTTTTTTAACAAAATGTTTTGCCCAAAACTTCCAATAAAATGACACTCATGTTATAGATTGGTTTTGGCACTAAAAGCATATTTGAATCAAATTCCAAGGTGGTGGTGTGATTATAAAAGATTTATAATTTGTATAATAAATTTTAAATTCGAGTCAAGATGTGTATCTTTTAAAATTTTTTTATGATAATTAGAATCAAATTATCTTTACTAAAAAAATTCATTTCAGTTTTTTAAGATAAAAACAAGGTTTTTAATTAAAAACATTAACCCATTTATCCAGGAATTGACCGGACCAACCTGCGATCCGGGTTTAACCAAGACAAAACAGCGACCGTTTTGCACTTTCACTTCCTTAATGCGGTTGCCGTAGTTGAAGTCTTGTGCCTAGGTTGTCATTAGCCAGCGGCAGATATGGCAACTGTAATAATAAAGAGATTAGCAAAATCTCCTTTTGTTTTGATTACTGTTCTAGTCACTCTTGCTGCTTTTTTCTTCACTCCCAGATCTCCCTTCAAATCCTTTATCAATTATCCTCAACAACAGGTCCAGGTCCCCCCCTCTTCTCTTTCTCCTTTTTCTTGGTTTAATTTTATCCCGATGGGATTTTTTTGGCTCAAATTGATTGTACTTGAAGTGTTTTAGCTCAAAGAAAAGACCTCTCTGGTCCTTAAAACATCAAAGTGTTTGACTTTCGTTGTTATTACTTGACCCAAATGGTTAAAAAGTCCAGTGCTGATTTCTTGTTAATGTTTTCGAATGAAAAGGATTAGAATTTTATGGGATTTTGGCCATTTCTTTCCTGTTTATTTAGCTCAGCTTAATGAATTGTTTTTTTTTGGAGTTTGAAACCCCAAATCATGAACATGCTTTGGTTGGCCTGTGGAGACTGTAAATGACGTGATCAAACTCCCAATATTGACTGTTTGTTTCTTGAAATTCTAGAGATTGTTCACTGCTGAAGAACTTGCTTTGTACAATGGAACTGATGATACATTGCCCATCCTTTTAGGAATTCTTGGGTACTCTCTCTCTCTCTCTCTCTATATATATATGTGCGCGCGTATATGCATGCGCGCGATTCTATGATCGTGTGCTCTAAATTTGTGTTTATATGAATCATTGAGCATATTATAGCGGCTGATTTTGATTACTTGTTCTTGAATCAGATCCGTGTTTGATGTAACAAAAGGAAAATCTCATTATGGGGTAGGAGGGGGTTACCACCATTTTTCTGGAAGGTTTGTTCCTATCGATCTTCTCACCAACTCTAATCTCGTCGCTCTACTTTGCAATGAAGTGCTCCTTTTGCTGTTTCGAATTGACAAAAGTTGCGCTGTAACCTCAGTACTGTATCACTTTGTCTGATTGTGTGAAAATTCTTGCGTGCTATCTTGTGCTTGAAGACATTAAAATATTTTATGGAATTCTTGGCTGGTGCAAAATTCTGTGCAATCTCTTAGTGAACCTGCATTTAGCTACTATTGATTGTTCTATGAATGTAGTTCCTGTGATCTGCAAAGCCATGGTTCTGGTCATGTTGGCTTATGGAGTACAGACAAGCTGCACAATGTTTTATGGAGTCAAACCTGGATATCTATTTCTTTTTTCACAGCCTACTGACTCTTCTGCTCATGCAGTTTAACTTCCATCAACATCAAGAACATTGTATTTAGTTTTTGTGAACCTAAGCTTGTTTGTGCTCTTTGATTCCCTAGCTCAGTGAATACTTCAAACACTTCATAGTCTCCCTCTCAACTTGCCAATTTAAATGATTGTTTGCTCTGTGGCTGGCCTGTTGATATATATAATACCAATCAGTTGTTCTTTCTCCAGTTCTCTGTTTGGTTAAAAATGAATTTAATACTTCGTCTGACTATTTTCTTATTCTTGATAAACTTAGAGATGCTTCACGTGCATTTGTTTCAGGAAACTTTACAGGTAAAATTTGTCTCCTATTATCATATATATATATATTATCTGGGCTTCAACAATATGATTGTTGATGTTTGTCTGGATTAATTATATATATATATATATATACATATATATATATATATATTATCTGGGCTTCAACAATATGATTTTTGATGTTTGTCTGGATGATTAAATTAAACAGGACCCTCCTTATGCTCACTTCCAAAACTCATGATTCCTCAACTTCCAGCTACCAACTAACAAATAACAACCATTCCTAATGATTTAGTTGTTGTTAAAACAATTCCTATGAATTGGTTCTCAGGTCTCAGTTACTAAGCATTCATCTAGTTTCCCATCCTATATTAAACCTCAACTCAATAAGTCTGTCACTTGTATCCCATCAGAGGTCCAGCTGACTTTCAAATTTACCTGTCCCTGAAAATGAATTGTCTTTGCAAGTATATCTATCTCCTTTTCCCATTTTATGCAGGAGATGGACTCACAGACTCATTGCATGGTTTGTCGAGTACTGAGGTAATCTCTGTTCCCTTTCCTTCAGGTTGAGGAATGTTTGTGTATAGGCACTGCAAGTCTGTGTGGCATAGCCCTCCTTTGACCATTTTCTGCGTTAAAAAACAACTCCACTTTGTTTTTGCATTATTTATAGCATATGGAAAGGTAGTTCAAAGCATACAGTTCATTCTGGGAAAATTTAGTTATTAATGATTGGGCATAGTTATTGGTGTGGGCACAGTTAAAGGATAACTGTCATGCCATGCCTGTGCATGATCCTTCATTTTCTGTTTAAAGCTTCCTTATCATTTTAAGAGTTGATTTCTTTTTAAACTCTCTTAACACAATGGTTATTTGTCATAAAGTGTCAAAAAGAAAATAACATAAACATCCAACTTCATTTCTGTATTACGGATCAATTTGTTATACTTTTTTGACTCCATGCAAATGTTGGTACATTGCTGAAAGTTCTGTGCTGTATGATTCAATTATTGCTGCATCTGTAGGTGAAGAGTATTGTTGAATGGCGAGAATTCTACTTCAGAAGCTACACGTGAGTTGCACATTGTCCATACTGTGTCCTTTGAGCTTAGTATGAAAGAGCAAAAAAGAAAAATCTGATACCATGGAGCTTTTATGAATTCAATATCTTTTCTTTTCATTCAGTTCTAAACAACTCTAATCATCTTTATTGAATGGAGAAATTCTCTAAGATTATGTCCAGAACATTGTTGTTTTCAGTAAAACAAGAGAGATAAAATTGGTACAGAAATCAAATATTCACTGAACAAGTACAACTCTTGATATTGACTTGGTGGTCGCAATCGCAAATCCTGAATGTCAGGTTTGTTGGTAAACTGGTTGGTCGCTATTATGATGGTGAAGGAAATCCTACCAAATCTTTGAAGGGAGTTGAAGCTAAGGCTGCAAGAGGCACCCAGCTTCTGGAGAAACAGAAAAAAGAGGAGGCCAAACAGCCTGGTTGCAATTCGAGATGGAGTCAGGGAGAGGGTGGGGAGGTATATTCTCATGATTAGGATGCATTTCTATTTTCCCTGTTTGTAAACTTTCCAGTAGTTTCACTTTCAACTTTGATCAGGTATGGTGTGATGATGGCTTCCCAAGATTAGTGCAGAGACCACTAGAAATTGCTTTGACTGGGAAGATGAGCAAGCGATGCGCATGCTTTACGGAAGATCAACTAAACGAGCCAGGGTTAGAAGTGTATGAAGGATGTGACTATCTTTCCAAGACATGCCGTGTTTGAACCAGGACACGTTGAGTGTAATTAAATTATATCGTGTTTCATTTCTTTGGCGCATCATTAGATGGTTTTGAACTTTTGATTATTTACCAGTGTCCCATGTTTATGTGATCATACCCGATCATCTGCATAGCAGAAGCAAGGTAGGGATCATCACCTCACTGTCATTTTCTAGGATGATACAGTTTGGGAATGGAACCTCTGACATTGGCCTCCACTCCTCGGTAGTACCTCATTTATGAACAAGATCCATCAATGAAAGCACCAAATGTACATAGGATATGTGCAGATCCTTGAAAAATAGGAGTAACCTCAATGTCCAGTACAAGGTCCACCAAATATTCTCTCAAATATTATGTAATTTATCAACCAGTGACAATCATTCTGATGGCTAATAGTATTCTTGACAGATTTTGAAATAACTCTTATGTGTACTGGATAATAACTGTTCTAGTATTTTTTTGTCTAGCCATCCACGCTGCTTTACAATTTGAGATGTTATGTTCATAAACTTCTGGTGATATCCCTACACAAACATCTATAGTAAGTTTTAGTTGAACCATGAATCTTGTACTTTAATGAATTCTTAATGTCATCACTTGACTGCAATAACACATTCAAACTTGTCTTTTACTTTCAATTCATCAAGTGATAAGCTTGGACGTCTGTAGCTATCAGCCCGATTACAGTATCCATATTGATCGTCCTCACTCACAACTTGAAATTCAAGAGAAGTAGGTGTCATGTATTGATTTATGGCCTCAACTTCATATCCTCGTCTTCCCAATCTTCTTCCTTATCCTCAACTCTATCAATATGATGATCATATCTGTCATTGTATGGTTCAAATTCTCTATAGCAATATAATGTAGATGTCGTGCCCATCTAGGGTTCTACACTAATAATTTTCTATATTGATTTTGTCTTCTTGTATTACCACCAAACAATAATTTCCTATGGAGAGACCTAGACCGGTTGTTCCTAATGCCTATGTGGTACTCTAAAAATTACTTGGACTATTTGCCTTCTTGCATGACCACTTAACCTAGATAAACCGGTTGTTTGTGATGTCTACGTTGTCCTCTAAAAACTTCTGGGAATTCGAGCTAACTCCATGCCAGAAGAGTTTTCTCATCTAGGTCTGCTATTCAAATGCAATTCTAGCATTACAATATCATTAATACTTGCAAACTCATTGCAACATCCTCCAAGTAATTCCAACTTCTATTTCAAGTATGTTCAATTCAAGTTAATCACATAATATTTAAATAGTTTGTTAAGCGACGTCTAATATAATCGTTAGAAAATCATGACTTTTACTATTATCAGTTATATCGTTATCGATATTGATAATGATACCACCATGAAAACACGATATTCATAATTTATCAGCAAAATCACAACGGTAATATTATTGTCCAAAACCTAAATTCATCAAACTCTACTATCGTAACAGAATTAGCAAGCTAATTATCATACTTTATACTCAATCCACCATAACTCCTAATTTAATCTAAACAAATCTTTACTCTAACTTTAATTCAAACCCAACAACAACCTAAAATCATTGATTATTTCTCAAAATAACATAATCATCTACTCAAATTAAGAGGTGGCAATGTCACGTGCAAAACTTGACAAAACTCCTTGTTTTCATATGAGCGGTTAGGTGGGGATGCTATTACTTAAGAAATGAAAAGTAATGGGTGGGGGTGATAGAGATTTATTTAATAACAAGATCCTCTTCTGGAAGAGATATGGACATGAGGAAACCACCAAATGTGTCTACAAGTCATGCACTAGAGACACTCTGTTTAGCAATATCACTCAACTCACGGCACCCTCTTGCACACTTTGCTCGACTTTGTTGTTTAATTGGAGCCTTCTGCAAAATTCAAGAGTGGTTGCTGGTGAAGAATCTCAAGTTTCCAAGCATGCCTGATATTTAGTTGGAGCCTTGCGAGAAATTCATTAATATCTGAATTGATCTTTAACAGGGACTGTTCAGTGTACAGATTTCTACGGCAGAGCTTATTAGAGTATCAGAATATTCGTCTTTGATGTTATAAGCGTTTGAAATTGAGATTGAATTTGTTTTTGTGTTGTTTTAAATTGTTTTTACAAGTGTTTTTGATTGTTTGTGAGTGTGGTTGTAATTGTTTTTGAAATTATTTTTCGTTTAGAAATTCATTAAAAAATATATATTTTTTTATTTTTTTTAAAATTATTTTTGACATAGCACATCAAAATGATATAAAAACATAAAAAAATTAAAATAAAAATTTAAAATAATTTTTTTAAAATTTTTCAAAAACGATTTGCAAAGCAAACAAACAAACACCTCTTAATATTTTTATATCATTTTAATATACTGGTGTTGTTTTAATGTATTTTCAAGCAAAACAAGAAAAAACAATGTTAAGAACTAGAAACTGTTTGTTGCATGCTAGTTTTTGGGACTCAACAGACAAACACCATTAGTGCAAACACTAGCTTTCTTCAATCTGTAATCAAACAAGAGTATTCTCTTTTGAATGATGGTCTTAGGTTACAAAGTGATGTTTTAATGCAACATTTCATTGATGAACCTGTCTAAATTTATGGATGATGAGCCATTGGAGACAGTAGCCTCTTCTGCCACCTTCTTCCAGTGTTCGGCCATTTCCCTCGTTTTCTTACACTCTTCTCCCATCAGGTTTCTGATAAGCTTCTCCACTCCTTCCCTTTCGACATTGCTATCAATCTCCATGCCAACTCCCCATTCAACGCAAGCATAGCTACAGTTTATTGGTTGATCGGCGAATAAAGGCCAGCATATCACCGGCACTCCAGCACACAAGCTTTCAATAATTGAATTCCAACCAGTATGAGTTAGAAACCCCCAACAGATGGGTGGTTCAGAACTTCCTCTTGTGGACACCAACTAGTTACTGAAACCACGATTTTTAGTTTCTACAGAAAACTCAGGTGGTAAAATCGCCGTTTCACCGGAAACCAAATCCGGCCTTATAACCCACAAGAACGAGATCTCGCTATTAGCCAGTCCCATCGCAAACTCGACCAGCTGCTCCGCTGTCATCACTGCTATGCTTCCAAAGTTCACATAGATAACTGATTTGGGATCCTTGGTATCTAGCCACCGAAGGCATTCACTATCTTCTTTCCACAGATTGTATCCGATAGAGCTCAAACCATCTTGTTGAATTTGATTGAGAAGCAGCTGGAGTGGGCCGACGGAGAAAACACGAGGGAATATAGTGGAAAGGCCATCCAAGACATCTTGCTCCAATGCATCAAAGTATGAAAAGCAATTGCATGAGCCTTAACAGAAGTCTCAGCAGCTTGCATTACAAAGTTGAATCCAAAGTCATTTGGATTTATCACTTGAGTATACGGATAATCTTTAAGTCGGAGTGGTTTCATACCAGGAAGGCCTTCTATAATTGTGTTTTCAAGATAACCGTTTGTAAGATCACTTTCATCTGTAAAAACACAACTCGTTGGGGTTAGATCCTATCGAACATTCACTGGACAGAATCATCATCAGACAAATTAACATATATAGTTCTGTCCATACAAAATTTTTCTTGATTATAATCTAATAAACTAGTAGATCTAAATCAATAAAAATCCCTCGTGAACTTACAAAAAATTCTTGAAAAGTTTTGAGCGCACAATTAGCTTGATCTTAATTTACCTAACCCAAGAATCAAAGACTAGACCAACAACATGCTCTGTGACCTCTAAAACAAGATTAGTACCTTTAAGTGGAAGGAAGCCCTTCTCCAACAGGTGATGAAGCTGTTTGAATCCCATAAATCCACATGCAGACATGGTGACAAACATCACAATTGGGAGTCCAAGTTCTTCAGCTGCTGTGACGGTGAATCGCATGAAAACATCAGAAACTATGCAAGTTATCGGAGGATTGTCAAGTTTGGCTAGGAGAACCTTAAAGGGAGCTAACATATTATTTTCGACAGCCATGGCAAGAGGAATAGTTTCCTGGGAAGCATCTATGTGTGAAGGGGGCAGGCCATCAGGGATGGTTTCAAACCGGAAGTTGGGCAAGCCATCAAGCGCATCTGGCCCTCTTGTTTTCAAGAAACGTTGGTGATTGAATTCTGTGTTGACAAATGTTATGTGAAAGCCTTTGGAGTGTAAAAGCTTTGCCAATTTAAGCATGGTTTTTATATGGCTTTGAAATGGATACGGGATCAAAACCAGATGAGGCGTATAATTAGCTTCTGGTTTGGATTCCATCGTTCAAAGCTGTCTCTATGCTTGCTTCCTTTCTTCAGAAGACTGCAGAGCATGCAGTATATATCTTACCGACCGATGCTTGTCTCTTTCCAAGAGTAAGAGATGATATCTTGCTCGAGGTTACATGTGTGCTGTCTAGTAGTTCTCTATTTTTCCTTCATAAAAACCAAATCAATCGATTCGAGTTGATTAAGATTAACCAAATCAATTGACTTTAAACAATTCAATTTCGTCCAACCAAGCCAAATTAAAAAATGTTGCCAGCAGCCAGTCAAGCTTGTTATGGTGACCTTATCTTGGATTATTTGCCCGACCAAGTCAGATTTAAAAAAGTTGCCAACAGCCCACCAATGTAGATTATGCTCTTCTAGATCTTCAACAACTCTCTCGAAGAAAACCATAGTAGAGCTTTTCAATGTTTCACTTTGTTAACGACAACAAAATGAAAAACATAGCAGCACACCGAGTCCTCTACTCCTACCTATTAAAATGTTGTATTAAAAAAGATTGCATATTCTTGAAAAGTTTTGCCCCATCCTTGGTCTCCATGAGCTTTATTTACTATAAAACTTATTTTATCTCGATTCAACAATAGTGTACCAGCTACATAGCGCAGCATTCAGTTTATCATCATCACACAAAGGCAGAATAAGAGTAAGATATCATATCTTTAGAGGTTTAATAAGAAAATACATAACATAGAGAATGTATTCAAACATATTTCCATTAAGACCTTAATCACTGGGTCTACAACTACCTTTTAGAGAAACCACATTTGATTAGAGAAAGTGAGCATGGCCATAATGAAAATCCTAGTAATACCCTATAAATGCCATCTTAAGATTAAAGATAGGGACTAGGCTAGCCACCTCATGGCTTGATGCAACAAAAATTGACAAGTTTCTATCCTACATCCGTGGATTGTGAACAACTTAAGAATTTATGGTTTAAAATGTTGAAAGCTATCCCACATCGGCTAAATAGATATCCGGACAACGAGTTTTGTCTATAAATATAAATCAAGTATTTCATGTGCGCTGCTTAAGAGTTGAAAAATAATATAAATTTTTGACTGGTCGTAATTCATAGTCTTGAGCGAGATTGTAAAATCGGACCGATCCGGTCCGATTTTGTACGAGTTTGACCAAAATCGATTTTTCTACCCGAGTAGACAAGGTTTGATGAGTTAACTCGCAAAATCGTACGAGTACGATTTTACAAGTCTACTCGCGAGTTTAACAACCATAATCATACCCGATCATCTTCATAGCGTAAGCAAGGTAGGGATCATCACCTCACTCGTCATTTTCTAGGATGATACAGTTTGGGAATGGAATCTCCGACATTGGCCTCCACTCCTCGGTAGTACCTCATTTTTGAACAAGATCCATCAATGAAAGCACCAAATGCACATCGGATATGTGCAGATCATTGAAAAATAGGAGTCACCTCAATGTCCGAGTACAAGGTCCACCAAATATTCTCTCAAATATTATGTAATTTATCAACCAGTGACAATCATTCTGATGACTAATAGTATTCTTTACATATTTTGAAATAACTCTTGTGTACTTGAATAATAACTATTCTAGTATTTTTTGTCTAGCCATCCACGCTGTTTTGTAATTTGAGATGTTATGTTCATAAACTTCGGTGATATCCCCACACAAACATCATCTATAGTAAGTTTTAGTTGAACCATGAATCTTGTACTTTAATGAATTCTTAATATGTCATTACTTGACTGCAATAACACATTCAAACTTGTCTTTTACTTTCAATTCATCAAGTGATAAGCTTGGACGTCTATAGCTATGAACTCGATTATCTGTATCCATATTGATCGTCCTCACTCACAACTTGAAATTCAAGAGAAGTAGGTGTCATGTATTGATTTATGGCCTCAACTTCATATCCTCATCTTCCCAATCTTCTTCCTTATCCCCAACTCTATCAATATGATGATCATCTCTGTCATTGCATGGTTCAAATTCTCTATAGCAATATAATGTCGATGTCAGTGCCCATCTAGGGTTCTACACTAATATTTTTCTATATTGATTTTGTCTTCTTGTATTACCACCAAAAATAATTTCTGTGGATAGACCTAGACCGGTTGTTCCTAATGCCTATGTGGTCCTCTAAAAATTACTTGACTATTTGTCTTCTTGCATGACCACTTAACCTAGATAAACCGGTTGTTTGTGATGTCTACGTTGTCCTCTAAAAATTTCGGGAATTCAAGCTAACTCCATGCCGGAAGAGTTTTCTCATCTAGGTCTACTATTCAAATGAAATTCTAGCATTACAATATCATTAATACTTGCAAACTCATTGCAACATCCTCCAAGTAATTCCAACCTCTATTTCAAGTATGTTCAATTCAAGTTAATCCCATAATATTTTAAATAGTTTGTGAAGAAACGTCTAATGTAATCATTCGAAAATTATGACTTTCACTTGTTAGCGATTATATCGTTATCGATATTGATAATGATATCACCATGAAAACACGGTATTCCAAAATTACCAAATATTATATCAAACAATACAGCAAAACATGAGTGTAATTAGCAATTATATCATTATCGATATTGATAATAATATCACCATGGAAACACGGTATTCCAAAATTACCAAATATTCTATTAAACAATACAGCAAAACATGAGTGTAATTAGCGGTTATATCGTTTCGATATTGATAATGATACCCCATGAAAACACGGTATTTCAAAATTACCAAATATTCTATCAAACAATACAGCAAAACATGAGTGTAATTAGCGGTTATATCATTATCGATATTGATAATAATATCACCATGGAAACACGGTATTCCAAAATTACCAAATATTCTATTAAACAATACAGCAAAACATGAGTGTAATTTATTAATATTGCGGGGTTAATCAAAACTCATAATTTATCAGCAAAATCATAACGGTAATATTATTGTCCAAAACC
>CM063603.1:1662164-1727310 GCA_032356905.1 Salix exigua | reverse complement strand
TTTCTTGTGATTTAAAAGCCCAGTCAATACAGAAAACAAGAACCTATACAATTGGGAGAATGCCACGAGTCATCTTTTAGAATTACATTATAGTTTTGTTAAAACAAGAACTGCACATTCAAGCGCTTTTCTGCTTGCATTCTTTTGTTTAACTGACAGAAACATCTTACTACTGGTAAGACTATGTCTATGAATCGCCACTTCAGTTTAGCTCAACAAGGCTAATAATGACCATTCTCTTTTGCAGTACATATTAAAGATTCTATGTTCCTCAATTTACACAAAGCAAGTTTCTTTCACGATATCCTTCATGATATGTGGTTGTGTGGGTATTTACTCAGCCATGACAGCAGAGGTTACCATTTGAAGAGCTCAGGCAAGGGTTTGCCACACATTTTCAGAGTTGAACCGTCCCAGATTAAAAAATGCAAATGTTGCTATGCAATAATTACAGGCATTGAATCCAAGATGTCCTGAATGCATGTTGTCTGGATAACTCAGAAAGGGGCGGGTCGTTGAAAGAGGTATTATAGCATCATAATCCATGCCTTTTGAAGGTATGTCACAGTGCTGTAAGTATTACATGAAGAAATTTATCTACTTGAAAACAAAACAATGAAGGTATAGAGTTGGAGGACCTGGAGGACTCACATCATATCTAAGAGACAACCAAACATGCAGGAGGGAAAGAAAGGATTAAGCACTGACCTGATGGACCGTATATGTAGTAAGATAATATGCCAACTCATGGTAGAACAGCGTAGCCATTATAACTAGCCCAATGACAGAAACTACAAGAAACAAGAAGAAGCAAAACCAACATCGTAAAACTAACACTCAAAAGACTACAAACACTGAATCTAAATTCAATAAATACTCCTTTTCGTTTTCTAGATACGATAGTGCATGCATGGTTGCAATTAATGGTTTCAGTTCAAGAATTTCTCTTCATTATGATCCACCACAAACAAAGCTAAGAATGATAATTTATATGAATTTAAAACATCTTTTTATCGAAACTCCTTTACAGACTTCTCATGAAATTAGATATCTTTGCATTTGTCCATCATAAATCATCCCCCACGCCACAATCACCCAATCTACATACCCCACTAGAGACTTAATTGATTGCAATACTGCCAATACAAACATTCCAAGCTTAAAACCCACCTCCACTGAGCGAAATCAAATAACTTCATATCTCAAATTATGTAAGAAACAAAAAGAACTCAAAAACGTTAATTTACCAAAAGCCCCAGATTGCGTCTTTTGCAACAAATGCTCTTCTGCACGGGGAAACGCATCCAGGCTCTTTATAGCTTGTTTCACTCCCATCTTTTTTTTACCCTTTTACAACACCAATCTGTTAGCTGCATAAAACAATGGATCACAAAAAGACCATATCAGAAAACCTTCAAAGCTTGCTTCTTTCCTCGTTACAACTTGTTAACATCGATAAAACATAGAATTTAGTGAATTATGAGAAATTAAGGATGCCCAGTCAAGTTCATTACAAATTAATAAACAAAACCCACCAAAGGCAACGATCAAAAACCTATAAATGGGGAAAAGAAGAAATTTTGGAAATATAAAATAGAAGTGTGCGTCGGTGATTGTGAGGAAACATACTTGACGAGAGATTCAGGGGATTCTCGGAGAGAGAGAGAGAGAAGGAGGGAGAGAGCGCGTCAGAGATTCGGGTTTTACCAGGGGGTCGCATCGATGTCGTTTTGGCTGGATATTTTTTCTGATGGGATTTGTTATTTTTCTTACTTTAAAGTTTAAAATATTTTTTAAAATTTAAAAATCATTTTTATATTTTAATATTAAAAATAAATTATTTTAATATATTTTTAAATAAAAATATTTCGAATACAATGCTCCCACAATAATAAATGAACTTTATTGAGTTGTGTTGCATTTTTTTATTTGATTTTTTAATATTTATGTAATAAAATAATATATATATATATATTAATATTTTCAAGTAAAATACATTTTTAGATACACAAAAAATAGAATTTATTACATTTTTAAATACTTGTGTGTAATTGATAATGTGATGTATATTGTTTTCCTAAAATTATTTAGAAGTACATTGAAATATATTTATTTTTATTTTTTATATCAATATACACATTATAATCATTAAAAGGAAATTTTGTTTTTTTCACCATGATTTTTTTTCCAGAAAAACTCCATATATATATTATTTATTATTTTTGGTCCTGTATATATTTTAAAATATTTTTTTAAATGATATTATTTTTTCAAACCCTCTACTTTTGTTCTCCAAAACAAAACTTTTTTTTATATAAATGTTTTTTTTTTAATAAGATTAATAGCTAGAATGATCAAACACCTAACACAAACGCCAAGAGAGACTTGAAGTTATAGTTATTTTCACGAATATATATATAAATATCATTTAAAAAATTAGTGACAAAAATCAAATATAGCTTTCTAAAACCAACCGACCAACCTCTTAGAATATTTTTTTTATATAATAAATAGATGATTGAGATTGTTTTTTAAAATATTGTTTTGTTTGAAAATATATTAAAATAATATTTAATTTAAAAAATACTTTTTACATTATCACATCAAATAATTTAAAAACATTATTTTTTTAGTTTAAAATAAAAAAATAAAATAAAAATTTATTTTTTTCAAAAATACTTTTAAAATAAATCATTCAAATTCAAATAATTCATTTTGGATGTTTATGCTACTGAAAATACTAATTACTGTAACGACAGCCAATATTTGACGTTGCAAACACCAAAAGTTTTTTTGTTCCAGTAATAGCTTGTTTGTCACTGCGTCAAACTGACATTTGGTCCAAATATATATATTTTTTATTTTAAATGATTTTTTTTGGTGTTTTAGATTATTTTGATATAATGATATCAAAATTAACTTTTTTAAATTAAAAAAATTATTTTGATATATTTCTAAATAAAAATTACTTTTAAAATCAACCGCAAATGTCCTCCCAGGTTATAACAAGATACCACTACTATGTGTGTGTATATATATATATATTTGAGGTACATATCTCTTATTTAATAATAAATTCGTATAATATGAAATGTTTTATAATTTCCTTAAGAATTACTGAAATATTTTTTTAACAAAATGTTTTGCCCAAAACTTCCAATAAAATGACACTCATGTTTGAGATTGGTTTTGGCACTAAAAGCATTTTTGAATCAAATCTTAATTAGCGTGTCATGATAATAAAAAATTATAATTTTCATAATAAATTTTAAATTTGAGTCAGGACATGTATTTTTTATAAAAATATATGATAATTAAAATCAAATTTTCTTTACTAAATAAAACTTTATTTCACTTTTTTTTAAGATAAAAACAAGGTTTTTAATTAAAAACATTAACCCATTTATCCAGGAATTGACCGGACCAACCTGCGATCCGGGTTTAACCAAGACAAAACAGCGACCGTTTTGCACTTTCACTTCCTTAATGCGGTTGCCGTAGTTGAAGTCTTGTGCCTAGGTTGTCATTAGCCAGCGGCAGATATGGCAACTGTAATAATAAAGAGATTAGCAAAATCTCCTTTTGTTTTGATTACTGTTCTAGTCACTCTTGCTGCTTTTTTCTTCACTCCCAGATCTCCCTTCAAATCCTTTATCAATTATCCTCAACAACAGGTCCAGGTCCCCCCCTCTTCTCTTTCTCCTTTTTCTTGGTTTAATTTTATCCCGATGGGATTTTTTTTGGCTCAAATTGATTGAACTCGAAGTGTTTTAGCTCAAAGAAAAGACCTTTCTGGTCCTTAAAACATCAAAGTGTTTGACTTTCGTTGTTATTACTTGACCCAAATGGTTAAAAAGTCCAGTGCTGATTTCTTGTTAATGTTTTCGAATGAAAAGGATTAGAATTTTATGGGATTTTGGCCATTTCTTTCCTGTTTATTTAGCTCAGCTTAATGAATTGTTTTTTTTTGGAGTTTGAAACCCCAAATCATGAACATGCTTTGGTTGGCCTGTGGAGACTGTAAATGACGTGATCAAACTCCCAATATTGACTGTTTGTTTCTTGAAATTCTAGAGATTGTTCACTGCTGAAGAACTTGCTTTGTACAATGGAACTGATGATACATTGCCCATCCTTTTAGGAATTCTTGGGTACTCTCTCTCTCTCTCTCTATATATATATATATATATATATATATATGTGTGTGTGTGTGTGCGCGTGTGATTCTATGATCGTGTGCTCTAAATTTGTGTTTATATGAATCATTGAGCATATTATAGCGGCTGATTTTGATTACTTGTTCTTGAATCAGATCCGTGTTTGATGTAACAAAAGGAAAATCTCATTATGGGGTAGGAGGGGGTTACCACCATTTTTCTGGAATGTTTGTTACGATCGCTCTTCTCACCAACGCTAATCTCGTCGCTCTACTTTGCAATGAAGTGCTCATTTTTGGTTTTTCGAATAGACAAAAGTTGCGCTGTAACCTCAGTACTGTATCACTTTGTCTGATTGTGTGAAAATTCTTGCGTGCTATCTTGTTCTTGAAGACTATAGAATATTTTGTGGAATTCTTGGCTGGTGCAAAATTCTGTGCAATCTCTTAGTGAACCTGCATTTAGCTACTATTGATTGTTCTATGAATGTAGTTCCTGTGATCTGCAAAGCCATGGTTCTGGTCATGTTGGCTTATGGAGTACAGACAAGCTGCACAATGTTTTATGGAGTCAAACCTGGATATCTATTTCTTTTTTCACAGCCTACTGACTCTTCTGCTCATGCAGTTTAACTTCCATCAACATCAAGAACATTGTATTTAGTTTTTGTGAACCTAAGCTTGTTTGTGCTCTTTGATTCCCTAGCTCAGTGAATACTTTAAACACTTCAAAGTCTCCCCTCTCAACTTGCCAATTTAAATGATTCTAATGATTGTTTGCTCTGTGGCTGGCCTGTTGATATATATAATACCAATCAGTTGTTCTTTCTCCAGTTCTCTGTTTGGTTAAAAATGAATTTAATACTTCGTCTGACTATTTTCTTATTCTTGATAAACTTAGAGATGCTTCACGTGCATTTGTTTCAGGAAACTTTACAGGTAAAATTTGTCTCCTATTATCATATATATATATATTATCTGGGCTTCAACAATATGATTGTTGATGTTTGTCTGGATTAATTATATATATACATATATATATATATATATTATCTGGGCTTCAACAATATGATTTTTGATGTTTGTCTGGATGATTAAATTAAACAGGACCCTCCTTATGCTCACTTCCAAAACTCATGATTCCTCAACTTCCAGCTACCAACTAACAAATAACAACCATTCCTAATGATTTAGTTGTTGTTAAAACAATTCCTATGAATTGGTTCTCAGGTCTCAGTTACTAAGCATTCATCTAGTTTCCCATCCTATATTAAACCTCAACTCAATAAGTCTGTCACTTGTATCCCATCAGAGGTCCAGCTGACTTTCAAATTTACCTGTCCCTGAAAATGAATTGTCTTTGCAAGTATATCTATCTCCTTTTCCCATTTTATGCAGGAGATGGACTCACAGACTCATTGCATGGTTTGTCGAGTACTGAGGTAATCTCTGTTCCCTTTCCTTCAGGTTGAGGAATGTTTGTGTATAGGCACTGCAAGTCTGTGTGGCATAGCCCTCCTTTGACCATTTTCTGCGTTAAAAAACAACTCCACTTTGTTTTTGCATTATTTATAGCATATGGAAAGGTAGTTCAAAGCATACAGTTCATTCTGGGAAAATTTAGTTATTAATGATAGGGCATAGTTATTGGTGTGGGAACAGTTAAAGGATAAGTGTCATGCCATGCCTGTGCATGATCCTTCATTTTCTGTTTAAAGCTTCCTTATCATTTTAAGAGTTGATTTCTTTTTAAACTCTCTTAACACAATGGTTATTTGTCATAAAGTGTCAAAAAGAAAATAACATAAACATCCAACTTCATTTCTGTATTACGGATCAATTTGTTATACTTTTTGACTCCATGCAAATGTTGGTACATTGCTGAAAGTTCTGTGCTGTATGATTCAATTATTGCTGCTTCTGTAGGTGAAGAGTATTGTTGAATGGCGAGAATTCTACTTCAGAAGCTACACGTGAGTTGCACATTGTCCATACTGTGTCCTTTGAGCTTAGTATGAAAGAGCAAAAAGAAAAATCTGAATTCAATATCTTTTCTTTTCATTCAGTTCTAAACAACTCTAATCATCTGTATTGAATGGCGAAATTCTCTAAGATTATGTCCAGAACATTGTTGTTTTCAGTAAAACAAGAGAGATAAAATTGGTACAGAAATCAAATATTCACTGAACAAGTACAACTCTTGATATTGACTTGGTGGTCGCAATCACAAATCCTGAATGTCAGGTTTGTTGGTAAACTGGTTGGTCGCTATTATGATGGTGAAGGAAATCCTACCAAATCTTTGAAGGGAGTTGAAGCTAAGGCTGCAAGAGGCACCCAGCTTCTGGAGAAACAGAAAAAAGAGGAGGCCAAACAGCCTGGTTGCAATTCGAGATGGAGTCAGGGAGAGGGTGGGGAGGTATATTCTCATGATTAGGATGCATTTCTATTTTCCCTGTTTGTAAACTTTCCAGTAGTTTCACTTTCAACTTTGATCAGGTATGGTGTGATGATGGCTTCCCAAGATTAGTGCAGAGACCACTAGAAATTGCTTTGACTGGGAAGATGAGCAAGCGATGCGCATGCTTTACGGAAGATCAACTAAACGAGCCAGGGTTAGAAGTGTATGAAGGATGTGACTATCTTTCCAAGACATGCCGTGTTTGAACCAGGACACGTTGAGTGTAATTAAATTATATCGTGTTTCATTTCTTTGGCGCATCATTAGATGGTTTTGAACTTTTGATTATTTACCAGTGTCCCATGTTTATGTGATCATACCCAATCATCTTCATAGCAGAAGCAAGGTAGGGATCATCACCTCACTGTCATTTTCTAGGATGATACAGTTTGGGAATGGAACCTCTGACATTGGCCTCCACTCCTCGGTAGTACCTCATTTATGAACAAGATCCATCAATGAAAGCACCAAATGTACATAGGATATGTGCAGATCCTTGAAAAATAGGAGTAACCTCAATGTCCAGTACAAGGTCCACCAAATATTCTCTCAAATATTATGTAATTTATCAACCAGTGACAATCATTCTGATGGCTAATAGTATTCTTGACAGATTTTGAAATAACTCTTATGTGTACTGGATAATAACTGTTCTAGTATTTTTTTGTCTAGCCATCCACGCTGCTTTACAATTTGAGATGTTATGTTCATAAACTTCTGGTGATATCCCTACACAAACATCTATAGTAAGTTTTAGTTGAACCATGAATCTTGTACTTTAATGAATTCTTAATGTCATCACTTGACTGCAATAACACATTCAAACTTGTCTTTTACTTTCAATTCATCAAGTGATAAGCTTGGACGTCTGTAGCTATCAGCCCGATTACAGTATCCATATTGATCGTCCTCACTCACAACTTGAAATTCAAGAGAAGTAGGTGTCATGTATTGATTTATGGCCTCAACTTCATATCCTCGTCTTCCCAATCTTCTTCCTTATCCTCAACTCTATCAATATGATGATCATATCTGTCATTGTATGGTTCAAATTCTCTATAGCAATATAATGTAGATGTCGTGCCCATCTAGGGTTCTACACTAATAATTTTCTATATTGATTTTGTCTTCTTGTATTACCACCAAACAATAATTTCCTATGGAGAGACCTAGACCGGTTGTTCCTAATGCCTATGTGGTACTCTAAAAATTACTTGGACTATTTGCCTTCTTGCATGACCACTTAACCTAGATAAACCGGTTGTTTGTGATGTCTACGTTGTCCTCTAAAAACTTCTGGGAATTCGAGCTAACTCCATGCCAGAAGAGTTTTCTCATCTAGGTCTGCTATTCAAATGCAATTCTAGCATTACAATATCATTAATACTTGCAAACTCATTGCAACATCCTCCAAGTAATTCCAACTTCTATTTCAAGTATGTTCAATTCAAGTTAATCACATAATATTTTAAATAGTTTGTTAAGAAACATCTAATGTAATCGTTAGAAAATCATGACTTTCACCGTTATCAGTTATATCATTATCGATATTGATAATAATATCACCATGGAAACACGGTATTCCAAAATTACCAAATATTCTATTAAACAATACAGCAAAACATGAGTGTAATTTATTAATATTGCGGGGTTAATCAAAACTCATAATTTATCAGCAAAATCATAACGGTAATATTATTGTCCAAAACCTAAATTCATCAAACTCTACTATCGTTACAGAATTAGCAAGCTAATTATCATACTTTATACTCAATCCACCATACCTCCTAATTTAATCTAAACAAATCCTTACTCTAACTTTAATTCAAAACCAACAACAACCTAAAATCATTGATTATTTCTCAAAATAACATAATCATCTACTCAAATTAAGAGGTGGCAATGTCACATGCAAAACTTGACAAAACTCCTTGTTTTCATATGAGCGTTTATGTGGGGATGTTATTACTTAAGAAATGAAAAGTAATGGGTGGTGGTGATAGAGATTTATTTAATAACAAGATCCTCCTGGAAGAGATATGGACATGAGGAAACCACCAAATGGGTCTACAAGTCATGCACTTGAGACACTCTGTTTAGCAATATCACTCAACTGACGGCACCCTCTTGCTTTGCTCGACTTTGTTGTTTAATTGGAGCCTTCTGCAAAATTCAAGAGTGGTTGCTGGTGAAGAATCTCAAGTTTCCAAGCATGCCTGATATTTGGTTGGAGCCTTGCGAGAAATTCATTAATTTCTGAATTGATCTTTAACAGGGACTGTCCAGTGTACAGATTTCTACGGAAGAGCTTATTAGAGTATCGGAATATTCGTCTTTGATATTAAAAGCGATTGAAATTGAGATTTTTTTTGTGTGTTGTTTTAAATTGATTTTTAGTGAGGGTGGTTGAAGTTACTTTTAAAATATATTAAAATAAGTGTTTTTAATTATTTGTGAGTGTGGTTGTAATTGTTTTTGAAATTATTTTTCGTTTAGAAATTCATTAAAAAATATATATTTTTTTATTTTTTTTAAAATTATTTTTGACATAGCACATCAAAATGATATAAAAACATAAAAAAATTAAAATAAAAATTTAAAATAATTTTTTTAAAATTTTTCAAAAACGATTTGCAAAGCAAACAAACAAACACCTCTTAATATTTTAATATACTGGTGTTGTTTTAATGTATTTTTAAGCAAGAAAAAAACAATGTTAAAAACTAGAAAGTGTTTGTTGCATGCTAGTTTTTTTTGGGACTGAACAGACAAACACCACTAGTGCAAACACTAGCTTTCTTCAATCTGTAATTAAACAAGAGTATTTTCTCTTTTGAATGATGGTCTTAGGTTACAAAGTGATGTTTTAATGCAACATTTCATTGATGAACCTGTCTAAATTTATGGATGATGAGCCATTGGAGACAGTAGCCTCTTCTGCAACCTTCTTCCAGTGTTCGGCCATTTCCCTCGTTTTCTTACACTCTTCTCCTCCCATCAGGTTTCTGATAAGCTTCTCCACTCCTTCCCTTTCGACATTGCTAGCAATCTCCATGCCAACTCCCCATTCAACGCAAGCATAGCTACAGTTTATTGGTTGATCGGCGAATAAAGGCCAGCATATCACCGGCACTCCAGCACACAGGCTTTCAATAATTGAATTCCAACCAGTATGAGTTAGAAATCCCCCAACTGATGGGTGGTTCAGAACTTCCTCTTGTGGACACCAACTAGTTACGAAACCACGATTTTTAGTTTCTACAGCAAACTCAGCTGGTAAAATCGCCGTTTCACCGGAAACCAAATCCGGCCTAATAACCCACAAGAACGAGATCTCGCTATTAGCCAGTCCCATCGCAAACTCGACCAGCTGCTCCGCTGTCATCACTGCTATGCTTCCAAAGTTCACATAGATAACTGATTTGGGATCCTTGGTATCTAGCCACCGAAGGCATTCACTATCTTCTTTCCACAGATTGTATCCGATAGAGCTCAAACCATCTTGTTGAATTTGATTGAGAAGCAGCTGGAGTGGGCCGACGGAGAAAACACGAGGGAATATAGTGGAAAGGCCATCCAAGACATCTTGCTCCAATGCATCAAAAGTATGAAAAGCAATTGCATGAGCCTTAACAGAAGTCTCAGCAGCTTGCATTACAAAGTTGAATCCAAAGTCATTTGGATTTATCACTTGAGTATACGGATAATCTTTAAGTCGGAGTGGTTTCATACCAGGAAGGCCTTCTATAATTGTGTTTTCAAGATAACCGTTTGTAAGATCACTTTCATCTGTAAAAACACAACTCGTTGGGGTTAGATCCTATCGAACATTCACTGGACAGAATCATCATCAGACAAATTAACATATATAGTTCTGTCCATACAAAATTTTTCTTGATTATAATCTAATAAACTAGTAGATCTAAATCAATAAAAATGCCTCGTAATCTTACAAAAAAATTCTTGAAAAGTTTTGAGCGCACAATTAGCTTGATCTTAATTTACCTAACCCAAGAATCAAAGACTAGACCAACAACATGCTCTGTGACCTCTAAAACAAGATTAGTACCTTTAAGTGGAAGGAAGCCCTTCTCCAACAGGTGATGAAGCTGTTTGAATCCCATAAATCCACATGCAGACATGGTGACAAACATCACAATTGGGAGTCCAAGTTCTTCAGCTGCTGTGACGGTGAATCGCATGAAAACATCAGAAACTATGCAAGTTATCGGAGGATTGTCAAGTTTGGCTAGGAGAACCTTAAAGGGAGCTAACATATTATTTTCGACAGCCATGGCAAGAGGAATAGTTTCCTGGGAAGCATCTATGTGTGAAGGGGGCAGGCCATCAGGGATGGTTTCAAACCGGAAGTTGGGCAAGCCATCAAGCGCATCTGGCCCTCTTGTTTTCAAGAAACGTTGGTGATTGAATTCTGTGTTGACAAATGTTATGTGAAAGCCTTTGGAGTGTAAAAGCTTTGCCAATTTAAGCATGGTTTTTATATGGCTTTGAAATGGATACGGGATCAAAACCAGATGAGGCGTATAATTAGCTTCTGGTTTGGATTCCATCTTTCACAGCTCTCTCTATGCTTGCTTCCTTTCTTCAGAAGACTGCAGAGCATGCAGTATATATCTTACCGACCGATGCTTGTCTCTTTCCAAGAGTAAGAGATGATATCTTGCTCGAGGTTACATGTGTGCTGTCTAGTAGTTCTCTATTTTTCCTTCATAAAAACCAAATCAATCGATTCGAGTTGATTAAGATTAACCAAATCAATTGACTTTAAACAATTCAATTTCGTCCAACCAAGCCAAATTAAAAAATGTTGCCAGCAGCCAGTCAAGCTTGTTATGGTGACCTTATCTTGGATTATTTGCCCGACCAAGTCAGATTTAAAAAGTTGCCAGCAGCCAGTCAAGCTTGTTATGGTGACCTTATCTTGGATTATTTGCCCGACCAAGTCAGATTTAAAAAAGTTGCCAACAGCCCACCAATGTAGATTATGCTCTTCTAGATCTTCAACAACTCTCTCGAAGAAAACCATAGTAGAGCTTTTCAATGTTTCACTTTGTTAACGACAACAAAATGAAAAACATAGCAGCACACCGAGTCCTCTACTCCTACCTATTAAAATGTTGTATTAAAAAAAAAGACTTTACGATTGAGTTGCACACCTAAGAGCATATTCTAGAAAAAGTTTTACCCCATCCTTGGTCTCCATGAGCTTTATTTACTATAAAACTTATCTCGATCTATCTCGATTCAACAATAGTGTACCACCTAAATAGCGCAGCATTCAGCTTATCATCATCACACAAAGGCAATATAAGAGTAAGATATCATATCTTTAGAGGTTTAATAAGAAAATACATAACATAGAGAATGTATTCGAACATCTACCTTTTTAGAGAAACCACATTTGATTAGAGAAAGTGAGCATGGCCGTGATGAAAATCCTAGTAATACCCTATAAATGCCGTCTTAAGATTAAAGATAGGGTAAGAAAAAGAATAAAAAATAAAGGAAAATATTTATAAAAAACATAAGTGTAGAGGTTCAGGAGCCTGATATAAAGATTTTCTAGGCTTTGAAAGGATAGCTAGTTAGTGAGAGGCAAGACTTTCCAAATAAAAACAAAATAAAAAATAGTTGTTTTAGGTATATTTTTTATTAGAAAAATAGGTCATTATGGCCTATTTGAGGTGTTTTTAATTTGTTTTTATTTTATGTTTATATTTACAAGCATATAAAATAGAATTAGAATGCTCAATAAGTGATGATCCCACATGTTTGTGCCTACGTTTTTACTGTATTAGGTCTGATTTGGAATCCTTGTTACTTGCTTTATTATGAAAGTTCTTCGTGTTCTTAATTTTTGTTGGTGTTTTATTCGTTTTGTTCAAGAATTCTCGAGTTTGTGTTTTTTTGGTGTCTAATTTGTTTTGCTTTTGATTTTATCTCTAGTTTGCTTGCTAAATGAACAAAAACTTTAGTTTGATTATGGTCAAACCATAAGATTTTAGTTCAACTTGGTCGAGTTACATGTTAGAACACAATTTGGCTTGCCATGTTTTTGTAAAAGGGATTTCTTAGGGTATGTTTGACAAATACTTGGACCTGTTTTGGTAGTTTTATTATAAGAAAAAAATGTGTTTTTGCCGAACAAAACCTATAATAATAATAATATATTTTATTTTTAATTGCATATGTCCAAAACATTCCTCACTTTTTGAATAATAATGTTCTCTATTTCTAATAAAGAACAAGAAACTCATCGTGCCCCCATATCTCATGTTAATAAAAACCATGAGAAAGCAACATGACATTTATCTAAAATAGTAAGTATTTTCTTTTCTTGTCTATTGATTAAGTCTTTCGAAAAGAGACTTGAGAAACAAATAATAGTAATTATTGCTTTGTTCTTCAGACCAAATATATTGAATGTGGACTTTAGGCTAATATTATATATATATATATATATATAATATATATATATATATATATATATTATAATGATAATCTTTTAGGTGCACTAGCCCAATGGTTGTACTTAATAATAATATTTTAGTGAAATACGTTTAAGAATCTTAGTAGGTGCAAGTTTTTAAATCATGAAGCTCAAAATCAACTGAGACTCTCACTTGACTAAAGCAATATCTTCTGTTGGAATTATATTATAGGATTGCTGGGTGTGAGTAAACGTGCTTTCGGTTTTATTTTTCAAGTCCCATTTGTTTTAAGGGAATTCCCATTGCCCTATGCAGCTAGGTGCATGTTATGAAGGCAACTTTAGGCAAAATATATAGCATTTTTCAATTTCGTATCACAAGACTGCGCGAAATGAATCCTCGTGTGAATAGCATTTTTCAATGGCAGAACATGAAGCTTGCCATTTCTCTGCTCTAACGCGGTTCAAAATCTAAGCATTGTTGCCAGGTGCGAACGAAGATGTGAGTGTCTCTGTTCCAACTGATGAAATTATCATCGAACATTTTAGCATCTTAATAAAGATCGTACTTTGCATATAATTTCAAGCAGAGAAACAGGGTTGATCAATAAGTTGGTCTTATTATGGCAGCAAATGATTGGCGTAACCAGTTTTAGATGGGTTGTAGGCTTTATTATAGTCAATGAGGGCTATCCGCCGTTCGAAATTAGTGAATAAAGAAAGCAAAATTGAAAGTTAATAAACCTTCCAGCAAGGCGTGTATGTACGTTTGGAAAGGATAGAAATATTTTAACCTAGAACCCAGAACATGTGATCCTAATTCCTGCCCATTGTAGGCAGCAGAAAACTCTTAGGTGCTGGAAAGTGAATTAAAGAGTAATCTTTCGAGGGTGGGATCATGGGATTCTATTATATTGATTTGTTAGTTGTTTACTCAATTAATTAACCTAGACCTAGTACTCCATCTCGGACTAATTAAATCCAAATGTGTATATATATATATATATATATATATATATATACATTTCATAATTTCAGCATGAAAACTCAAAGTTTGTGCTTTACACGGGAAATAAAACCAAAAAGAAAGAAGCTTGGGTGTTTTTCCCAAGAGGACAAAAAGATTAAGAAAAATCAAACTCCCACTAGATTTCTAAAAAAATGTTAAAGAAATAGCAATCAAATGGACGTGGGTAGCGGGAAGAGAACCCGTGTCATTAGCTTGGAAGACTAGGTGGTGGTTATAATTGACATTGATTCATTATTTTGTAGTAAGGTTTTGGCAAATTAACACGCCGAAACTTAGTTTTTTAAAAACAGAATTACATAATCATAATATAGTGTAATTTACAACTACATTAAATACCACACGGTTGTGAACCGTGGTGGTGTTAAGAAGATCACCCTCGACTCTTTTTTTTTTAAAAAAAAGAGTTCCTTGAAATTCTAACATGGTGAAAAAAATAATAAGATAAGAAATATAATATTTAAGAGATTCATGTGACATTTAAGATTTGCAATTCACAAGTATTATATGTGAGTTGCTGAGAGAAAGAAAAATAAATAAATCCTTAAAGACATATCAAAACTCCAATGACAACATTAATGATATTGTTAGCAATATCTCAATAAGAAGAATACAACGATATCAAATAAAGTCATCATCAGTTATCGAAACGGGTAACATGAGTATTCTAAGAGCCCGTTTGGCACGGCGATTTGCCTGTCGTGCCGCAGAAATTTAAATTTGTTTTTTATTTTAAATGAATATATCTAGGTGTTTTTAAATCATTTTAATGTGCTGATGTTAGAAATGATTTAAAAAAAACATCATTTTGATATATTTCGGTCTGAAAAACATTTTAAAAAGCTATCGCAACCATACTCCTAAACAAACCCTAAAACAAGTGAGCAAACTATCTTGAATAACCTATCTAACCCAATATATTTACCTTTTTGTCATGGCCTTATTTAGTATTGTTGCATTTGCTTAGTTGAGTTTTTTCTAGAAGTATGGATGGTGACATCATCAAAGCTATAATGTCAATACAATGTCATTTTTTTCTCCATTTCTTCTCTTCATTATCAGTATTTAAAAAAAAAATCTTGACAAGACAAATTAAAAGACATAATAAAAGATTACAAACAATAAATAAAGTGGGTCACAAAAGTGTTTGGGCTCGCTTGCTTTTGAATCACTTACATAGCTTTTTTCAACCATCATCGGTGACATTTCTTCATATTGTTAAATTCATTTATTCGAGCTCTTTTCAATGAGATTGGATGGTGTCATCATCATGGTTTTGACGTGCCTTCACAATTAATTCATCATCTATAGATTAAAAAAAAAACTTGATAGACTCGCGAAACATGTCAACCAACCAAATACATTACCAAGTTCATGAATTTTATAAAATCTAATAATCTTTATGAAACTATTGTGTAAACTGCATGAAAAAAATAGACAATAACAAAATAAAGTTTAATTAAAAAAATACCCCATCAAATTTGTAGCCTTATATTTTTTAAAATAAACTATAAAATTTATTTACGGGATACTTCAATATTAAAAAACAAAACTCATAAAAACAAATTTAAAGAAAAATCAATACACCTGTAATTAACAGTGAAATGACGGCGGTGGCGGTGGTTAAATAGTGTTTACTCGCACCCTTTAGCTCTTAGCTTTTCTGTTTAATAAAGTAGAGAACCTGAATTTGACAGGTGTTTCCAGTCCTGATTTAGGATGTAGAATGTAACAGATACGTGGCTTGATGTTATATGTGTGGCGTGGTTCTGATTTTTCCACCTCATAGATAACTTGGACAACTGTCGCAGGTCATTGGATCAACTTGTGCATATAGATTTAGTTATTTTAATATAGTTAACTTTTAATGAATGAATAAATAAATTAAATATTTTTCATTTATTCCCAACATAATTTTGATCATAGTTAATGAGTTAATCAGTCGAGTGAAATTAAATTTAAATAGATAGATGTCTTATCATACTTGGATCTACACTACGCTTCAAAATTATTTTAGGAAAAAAATTTATTTTTATTTTTAGTATTTTTAAATTATTTTTATGTATGGATATATATATATATATTTAAAAAAATATCATTTTAATACATTTCTAAACAAGAAATATTTTCAAAAATAACTTGAAACAAACTCCCAAGCAATAATTTGATTACAGATGCAACATAACATAAAGTTTTGATTACTGTTTTTTTTTTTCTTTTTAAATATGATTACTTGAGTTGGATTCTATTGATGCCGAACATCACATATTCCTCTAAATATTCTTAAAAAAACCCAATAAAATCCAATCATGCATGCAGTTTTTCTTCTTCTTTTTCTAAAATTAAATAAGTAAACAATGAATTCTATAATTAATTACAACATTTCATTTATGAATTTGTCTAGATTAGTGGAAGATGAACCATTCGGGCCCGTAGCCTCTTCAGCCAACTTCTTCCACTGCATAGCTTTTCCCCTCATTTTCTTGCCCTCTTCTCCTTCCATTAACATTTTGACAAGATTTTCCACTTCTTCCCTCTTCACATTATTTTTAATCTCCATGCCAACTCCCCACTCACTGCCAGCATAGCTACAGTTTATTGCCTGATCAGCAAAAAAAGGCCAGCAGATCATAGGAACTCCTGCACACAGGCTTTCAACGGTTGAATTCCAGCCGCTGTGAGTGAGAAATCCCCCGATTGATGGGTGGTTTAGAACAGTTTCTTGCGGACACCAGCTAGCAATGAAACCACGTTTTTTAGTTTCTGCAGCAAACTCAGCTGGCAAAATCGCCGTTTCACCGGAAACCAAATCCGGCCTTATAACCCACAAGAACGAGATCTCGCTAGTAGCCAGTCCCATCGCAAACTCCACCAGCTGCTCTGCTGTCATCACTGCTATGCTTCCAAAGTTCACATAGATAACTGATTTGGGCTCCTTGGTATCTAGCCACTGAAGGCACTCACTATCTTCTTTCCACAGATTGTATCCGATAGAGCTCAAACCATGATGATCTTCCTGAATTTGATCGAGAAGCAGCTGGAGTGGACCGATGGAATAAACACGAGGAAATATAGTGGAAAGGCCATCCAACACATCTTGCTCCAATGCATCGAAAGTATGAAAAGCAATTGCATGAGCTTTAACAGAAGTCTCAGCAACTCCCATTACAAAGTTAAATGAAAGATCATCTGGATCGGTTGTTCTAATAAATGGAAAATCTTTAAGTTGGATGGCTTTCATACCTGGAATCCCTTCTATAATTGTGTTTTCAAGATAACCATTTCTTAGATAACTCTCATCTGTAAAAACACAGTTCATTAAACTCAGCTTCCAGTAACGAAAATCATTGCCAGATTCTATTACGCCACTTATCTAATTTACACATATAAAGTGATAGCCTTAATAGGATAAAACTGACAAGTGGATCAACAAATCTTATAAAAATTGTGGAATCATGAGCTTTAACACTAGACATCTAATGATTTACATTTCAACGTACCTTTAAGTGGGCAGAAACCCTTCTCCTTGAGGGAGTGGAGTTGCTTGTATCCCATATATCCACACGCAGACATAGAGACAAACATCACAACTTTGAGTCCAGCTTCTTCAGCAGCTGTGATGGTGAATGGCATGAAAGCATCAGAAACTATGCAAGTGACCGCAGGACTGACAAGTTTGGCAAGAAGATCCTTGAAGGGAGCTAACATATTATTTTCAACAGCCATTGTAATAGAATCTATTTCTTGTGTGGCATCGATATGTGAGGGAGGGAGGCCATCGGGGATGGTTTCAAACCGGAAGTTGGGCAAGCCATCCAGGGCAGCAGGACCTCTTGATTTCAGGAAACGATTGTGATTGAAGTCTGTGTTTACAAATGTTATGTGAAAGCCTTTCGAGTGAAAAAGCTTTGCCAATTTAAGCATGGTCTTTATATGGCTCTGTAGTGGACATGGGATTAAAACGATATGAGGCATAGAATGATCAGCTTCTGGCTTGGATCCCATCTCTCACCGCTCTCTCTCTCTCTCTGCCTGCTTCCTTCTCTCTCTCTCTCTCTCTCTCTCTCTCTCTCTGTTTCCTTGTTCATGCGTACAAGAAACATCTCCTATCTCTCTCTTATATACCCAGTGAAATTTTTTTTACTAGAAAATTAACAAGTATATACTTATATTTTAATTTTTATTATTTTTAATCTAATATAATAGAAAGGATAATATATGATTTAAACTCACTATCATTTGATTAATAAAATATGATACAAAATAAAAAATTATCTTAATTTAAAATTTAAAATTATTAAATAACATTATCAAAACATAATTAATTTAATTCTCTAATAATTAATTTTTTCTATTATAATACTCTTGAAAATATTATTTGCTTATATTAATTTAGTTTTTGTCATGTTCTTAAGGTGGAGCCAAAGAAAGGATTTTGAAAATCAAATTCTTTATAAGTCCATTAATGTGGATTATATGCTGGGTTTTACTCAATGAAATCAATCAAACAAAACAATTTTGGAAAAACTAAACTTTAAATAAAATTGAATGAAACAATAAAGGTCAACTCTCAAACAAATTAAATGATAAAAGAAAAAAAAAATAAAAACAAACAATTTTAAAAAAAAATTAAAAAAATCCTAGTTAACCGACTAACTCATGACCTATCATATAAAATCATGATAACCTGATTGATAAAAATAACAGAGAAAAATCACGAAGCTCAAAACTTGATAACCTAATGTCAAATATCAAGCTAAGCAAGTATATTCCCCGATCTGTGCCCAGCTAGGTTCCAGCAAGTATGCTGAGCTAAGTTCACTGGGTGGCCTTATTCTCAGCCACTGCTTCCATGTCCAGTCTCAATGTCATGCTTGAAGTTAGTGTGTAAGTTGCAGTAACAGAAAGATCTCCAAGGTAGAGCTTTTCACTGTTTCACTTTCCTAACATCAACAAAAAGAAAAAGAAAATCATAGCAGCACATGGGTGCTTGTCTCTTTCTAGGAAAACATATCACGGCAGATTGGATCTTGTACCAGTTCAATTATTTTGTCTTTGAAGTTTGTTTAAAAAATGAATACGTCAAGTGTTTTTCATTTCAGTCGGTTCGAGTTGATAGAGACAACCAAATCATTTGAATTTAAATTTTGACCGAGATTTAAAAAAGTTTCCAACAGCCAATCAAGCTTTTATAATTATCTTATTTTGGATTATATAACCGGGTGTCCGGCCAGCTTACATATATTCACAACTAATCTTTGGACTCACTAAACATCCTGCAAATCTAATAAACATGTAAGATATTATGAGAATGACATACATACAGTAGGACTTAACCCTGAAAAAATAAATCAACCTAATAACCCCACCAATAACCCCACTTGCACTTTTCTAGATCTTCAACAACTCTCTCGCCAACTCAGAGTCATCAATGAGTAGAGCTTTTCACTGTTTCACTTTTTAACAGCAACAAAAGATAAAACATGAGAAGGCGCTGCTTCCACCACGGAGAACATTCCTTGACAGGTTATAATTTTATGAGTGGTTATCGGATCGTAAAATTATAAGATCATTCCCGAATCTAATAAGCATGTAAGACATTGTGAGAATAACAAACATACATAGTAGGACTTAACTTGAAAAAATAAATCAACTTTTAGACGAATAACCCCACCAATAACCCCACTTGCACTTTTCTAGATCTTCAACAACTCTCTCGCCAACTGAGAGTCATCAATGACAACCATAGTAGAGCTTTTCACTGTTTCACTTTTTTAACAGCAACAAAAGATAAAACATGAGAAGGCGCTGCTTCCACCACGGAGAACATTCCTTGACAGGTTATAATTTCATGAGTGGTTACCATCAAGGTTGTTAAAATCGAGATTTTAACACGAATCGAAAGAGTTCGAAAAATCAGATTATAAAATCGGATCGTAAAATCATAAGATCGCACTGAATTTGTCCGTATAAAAATCGTAAAATCACAGCTAAAATCGTGTGAAAAGAAAAATCGTAAAATCGTATGTAAAATATTTTTGAATACAAAATAGCATAATTATGGACATAAAACTTAATTAGTTTAGATTTATACATGATGTAAAATAACTTCAAAACACATTACAAAATAATTATGTCCCGAAAAGTTCATAATTTAAAAACTAACAAATTCAAAACAAATCTTCAGCTGACGTACAATGTAAACTAAAATCAGCTTCAGTTTCACCCCCCTCACTATGTCCAGGAATTGCATCAATAGCATCACAATGTTTAGCACTACCGGTGCTAACAGCGATATTGCTAGTACAAGATTGAGCTCCAACATTATTGAACTCTAAACTCCTTGAATGCAAAGTTTCAAAATAATCTTCAGTGGTTTCAGTACTCATCTCAACACCATTAAAATTATCTTCATCACTATCGTCTTCTGTTCCATTTTGTCTTCGTGTTGGACTATCAATAGTTTCGAGTAAATTAATGTTCGATGAACCACTGTGTCCTTCTCTTTCAGTCACCCATTCATCATCAGATGGAAGATCATCTACAACGTCATCAAAATCAATGACTTGTCTTTTGTCCTTATCATTCATTTTCAAATTACACATCACAAAAACCAAGTCATTCATTTTTTTCTACTGTAGACGATTTCTTCGTTTAGTATGAACCTATAAAAAAAATTCACAATTGATAAAATATAAGATTCTTATAAAAAATGAAAACAATATTTGTTTTTTTTTAAAAAAAAACTTACCATCTCAAATGCACTCCAGTTACACTCACATCCAGATGAACTGCAAGTCAAGCTTAGAACTCGAATTGCAAGATTTTGTAGCTTCTTAACATTCATCTCCATAAGAAGCCCACCATCTAGCTGGAGTCTTTTATCCTTTGCTTTTTGGCGACCTCAATGCCAAATAACCCCTTTGCTTCCGAGAATATATTAAGTTGTAAATCAACTTTATCCCTCTCTACTTCATTAGGCACCATCCGATCCAAGCAGTCATACATTCCATATTTAATATTTTTGTCCTCTCTATAATCAGTAATATAATGATAATGCGGATTCAACCAATAAACAAATGCATGCAAAGGTCTGTGAAGTTTAAGCTCCCATCTTGCATCAATAATATCCCATACAGGTTTATATCTACGAAAGAAAATAAACAACATAAGATAAAACAATAGTTAGATTAAATAAACAATTGGCATAGTAGATAATTTGCACCTTTTTTGCACATTTCCAAAATTAACTTGTATCTTCTCTTTCGCTTCCATCATGGCTTTATATATAAAACCCATGGTCGGTATCTCATCTGAATCAACTAATCGAAGAACTTTTATAAGAGGAAATGTTGCCTTGATGCATTCAGAGACATCATGCCAAAACTTTTTGTCCAAAACACAATTTTGAATTTGCCGCCCTTCTTCACTTTTTGAATACCGACTTAACCTCCATTGGACAGAAGTGAACATTGATATCAGTGTAATCTTACAATTGTTCAAACATCCAAGAGTCAAGTATACAGTGGCAAATCGAGTGGCAGCAGGCCTGATCAAATCTTGTCCTTTTGTGAACTTTCTCAGCATGGAAATAAGGAGAGATCTTGAATATATATAAGTGGTGATTATCTTCCCCTTACCAATGGTTACAGCATGCACCTCTAGTTTCTTCTCAAAATCTTCCAAAATCAAATCAATACAATGAGCAGTGCATGGTGTCCAATACAAGTTTTTTCTTTTTTCCATCAATAAATTCCCAGCTGCCTTATAGTTCGCAGCATTATCAGTAATGACTTGCACCACATTTGCCTCTCCAACCATTTCAACAATAGCATCTAACATCTCAAATACTTTAAAAGTTGTTTTGGATATATGAGATGTGTCTACAGATGATAAAAAAAAGTTCCTCTAGGACTATTAACCAAAAAGTTACAAATAGAGCGTCTTTTCTTATCAGTCCATCCATCAGACATTATTGAGTAACCTGTTTTTTTCCATTCCAGCTTATAGTCATCAAGAAAATGCATTGTGTTATCTACTTCTTGCTTTAAGTACTTCTCTCTAATATCATGGTAAGATGGAGGCTTAAATCCTGGCCCATGTTTTGCAACTAATTCAAGGGCTTTAACAAACTCAGGGTTTCTAGCACAATTAAAAGGAATAGCACTAGTGTAAAAAACCTTTCTATTTGTTGACATGCTTCTTCTCTAATATCTTCTTTAGCATCCGATTGATGGTCATTTGAGTACTTCCACTTATTGGTTTCTTTTCCTTGTTAATTGAGCTAATTTCACAATCTTCGTCTGCATCTTCGCCACTTCTAAAACCCGAAAAGCCTTTCTTTTCTTCTCAGATGCTTCTAGATTTTTCACTAGCACGTTTAACATCATCTGCTTCACATCTGCTGGTACTTGATGGCATGGCTCAACATCCTTTCGAGTGCAAGCCAAATGATGCTTGAAACGATAAATGCCTCCGCTGAAAATTTTCAGACAATACTTGCATTGAACTTTTCTTGAAGTATTCTCAATATCTATACCATGCTGCCATCCCACATCAAGTCTATTGCCACTGGTAGTTTTTTTGGATGCCATGTGATCTGCAATTCATTAAAATAATACATCAAGTAGTGAACAAATTGATCAGTTCTTAGAAACTTGATTTATATATACCATGTTCAATCTTTTAATAATTTTTTTAACATGCAATCCGAGGATTTATATATACCATGCAATCTTTTAATACCATGTTCAGTTCTTTTCCTATTCCTTCCCTTTGTTACCATGTCCGAGTCTCACCACTTTTATCTAGTATATATACAATGAACTTAGCTGCACAGATGGATTGTTTATTTGTTTTGGATTGCATGGCTCAAACTAGCTCAAAAACCTTTCAGACAATGGTATATATATGAGCATATTTATTTACAAGAACAGGATTTAAATCCATTTTTTCACAGCTCTTTCACCACCCTCTGTTTTAAAATTGATAAAACCAAAATCAAGCAACTGAGAAAGACGACTAACCTTTAATGGCGACGAGAAGGATGAGAACAACCACTGGGGTCTTGGGGAGGAGGCCACCGAACTCAAAACTGACGATTTTGGGGGTTTTCCGCTGAGAAGAGACGAGAAGATTTTGGGGGTTTAGGGCTGATGATTTGGGGGTTTTCTGTTGACAAGAGAAGAGAAATTCGAGCGTAAAATTAGAAATTGTGCAGAGGCCAAAGAGAAATTGAAATCATGGAGAACACACAGAACAGAGAAATGAAGAAATAAAGCTTAAAACAGGACTGTCGAACGAAGAACAGTTAAACTCGTAAAACCCGATTTTGACCGGTTCAATTTTTCTTTCCGGTTTAACCCGGTTTACTGAGTCAACTCGCACGAGTTTGCGAGTTGACTCGCGATTTTAACTACCATGGTTACCGCTTATCAATCAATCTTCTTCTGGATCTTACTTTGTGTTTCTCAATAAAAAACTACAAAAGAGATGGAATCATTAGCTACACAAGTTTTAGACAATTGACTTTAACTTTAACTTTTTAATTTGTTTATTTGTTATTCAATCAAGTGATGTTGTCGATTGCTCTTTTATTTTTGTTTTGATCTAGTTATTTATTTGTTATTCAATCAAGTGATGTTGTCGATTGCTCTTTTATTTTTGTTTTTGATCTAGTTAAGATTAATTTCTTGATTTTTGAGGTTTTTTGCTAAGTTAGTGGCAGAACATTGTCCACTAATGTTAGTGGTAGATTACTATGAAATTTTTTTAAGTTTATTTTTTAATGTATTTAAAGATATACAATCAATAAAATAAGCATTGAGACATTTTATCGAACACCTAGTGTATAGTCTCTATTTTGCAATCCCTAACACTATTGTTCTTGTTTTCTGCATCCCTTCACTAGCACAAAACACAACATTGGTATCAGAGCTTCTTAGATCTTATAGGACTAAAACGCTATTTTCAAATCTTAGGAAAATGACATCCAACTACCTACTTTTAAACTCCCATTATCTTCACTGGCAAAACTACCATATTTGGTGAGTGAAGATGCTAGCTTTCTTGAAGCCTGTGATCTTTGAGAAATTGTTGTCAAAGACAAACCCGATGCTCCCTTACCTACAAATCCCACCATGGCTCAAATCAAGTACATCAATGAGGAAAAGGCAAAGAAATCCAAGGCCAAAATAATCATCCAAAACTCTATGGCAGATAGCATTTTCTACAGGATTGTGACATGTAATTTTGCTAAAAAAGCTTGGAACAAATTGAAAGAAGAATACCAAGGCAGTGACAGAACATGACAAATGCAAGTGTTGAATTTGAAATGGGATTTTGAGGCACTGAACATGCAATAAGATGAAACAATATATTTTGATCGAATTTCTCTAATTATCAACAACATCAAATTACTTGGAGAAGACTTTCCCGATAGCGGAATTGTGGAGAATGTTATTGTGACTCTTCTTGAGATGTTTGAATCCCAAATCTTTTCACTGGAAGAATCAAAAGACCTTAGCAAAATCTCATTAGGTGAACCAATGAGTTCTTTTCAAGCACAGGAGCAACAAAGAATAATTAGACAGAACAAATTGATTGAAAGAGCCTTTTATGTGCAAAACAACAAGTCGGAAAAGGGAAGAAGCAATTTAATCAAAAAGTAAAGGAAAAATGAAAAAGGCAACACTAGTGAAAATTGAAGACATAAGAACTTCCCTCCTTCATTCACTCGCAAAAGAAGCACACATTCGGAGAAATATTGTTGGTAGAAGCCGGATGCAATTTATGGAAATTGCAAGCAATCAGTCTGTAAGTTTAAAAATTTAGACCCAAAACCTCAACAAGCTTACCTAGCGGATGAAGTTGATACACACGAGGAGCAATTCTTTGCTATCACTTGTTTCTCAACAAATGATTCGGTTGATGCTTAGCTCATTGACAGTGGATGCACACATCATTTGTGCAATGATGCCTAAATGTTCAAAAGCCTTGATGCATGTTACAAATCCAGAGTAAAGGTTAGCAATGGAGAACTTCGGAGGTCAAAGGCAAAGGATCGATTAATGTTTAAACAAGTTTAAGTATCAAAATCATTCATGATATGTTGTTCATACCTAAAATCAGTAAAAACTTACTATGTGTTGGACAAATGATGAATAAAAACTATTCTATTTAGTTTAAGGATCATAAATGCATTATTTTTATCCTTCTAGAGAACAAGTATTCGTGTAAGAATAAAAGAAAAGCTTTATTGTTGACTGGAAAATAATGTCCAATCATGCCTATGTGAGTGTTACTTAGGATGTTTCAAATCTTTGGCATAAAAGATTTGGACATTTCAATCAAAAGGGCTTACCAATTTTGAAACAAAAGGAGATGGTTGAGGCATTTCCCACATTGAATGGTGAGATTAAATTGTGTGAAACATGTCAACTTGACAAGCAATCAAGACCACAATTTCCTAAAGGGTAAGCATGGAGAGCCAACCAAAAGCTTCAACTCATCCGCACCGACATGTGTGGACAAGAATTAAGTAGGGAAGAAGACAAAGTGTTTTGGAGGGAAAAGAGAAATTTAGAAAATATTTGTTATTGTTGGTTTTTAGCTTAACACACAAAGTACCCATGCCTCTTATTTATACTTAAGAGGTATTCCTTAGGTATGCATACTCACACATATGCATACAATATACCATACACCCTGCAATCACAAACTTACATAAACCAAGCCTTAGATTGTTACAATGAGTATGAAACAGAGATGAACTTAAGCCCTTTGTCAAGATGTCTGCAACCTACTCCCGAGGGAAACAAATTGCACAATGAGCTGATTGTTGGACACCATTTCTTGAACAAAATGGACATCAACCTCAATGTGCTTAGTCCATTGATGTTGAATCAGATTGAATGATAATGCAATGGTCGAGAGGTTATCACTAAAAAGAACAAGGGGTTGTGATAGCTTGATTCCCGAAATTGCAGCAATTGTTTTACCCAATCAAGCTATGTTGAAGTAATAGATAATGCCCAATACTCAACCTCTCGTGGACAACCTGGATAGTTCGTTACTTCTTGGATGTCCAGGACACTGGATTGGAACCAAGGAACACAATTAAGCCATGAGTAGACCTCCGATCATTGAGGTCTCCAGCCTAATCTAGCGCCACTATAAGCCATGAGATCTAAGGAGCCTTTGGTGTAATGAATTCGGATCGCAAAGTGCCCTTAAGGTACCAAAAGATCTTTTTCACAACGAATAAAATGAACTCTGCATGGGTTTTTGCATAAGTCGCACACTTGATGGACGAAAAGGCAATATCAGGTAAATGTAAGGTACTATAAGGCCCCTACAATGCTGCGATATAAGAAGGGATCATCAAAGGGCATGCCATCATCCTTCAACAATCGCGATAAGGAAGACAAGGAGTAGCACAGGCTTTGAGAGCAAGCATATCAATTTTAATAAGGAGATCCTGTATATATGTGGACTGAGACAAAAACAATCCAGACAAATGAATGGGAAACTTGAACCCCAAGAAAAATAAAGCTCCCCTAAGTCCCTAATTTCAAATTCGAAGCAAGAGACTTAATAACGACTGATTTTCAAGAAGGTTACTACCAGTGACTATAATATCGTCCACATAAACTAGCAAGATGATGATACCAGCTTCAACATTTTTGACAAACAATGAAAAATCAGAATATGTGGATGTAAACCCCAAAGAAGGCAAAAAGATGTAAACTCGTTGCTCCAAGCCTTGGGGCTTGCTCGAGACCATAGAGAGACTTGTGTAATTTACGGACTATGTGAGGATGAGTAGATTTAGAAAAACCAGGGTGAGCAATGAACACCTCTTCTTGAAGAGAACCATGCAAAAATACATTCTTAACATCAAGTTGCCTTAATGGCCATTCAAACCGGGCAACAAGGGCTAGGACAAGCCCGATAGTGGTTGGCTTACCCACGTAGTCGAAGGTTTCCTCGTAATCTAACCTAGGCTCTTGACTAAAACCTTGAGCAACCAACCGAGTCTTATGTCGAGCAACATGATCCATCAAGCATGCTTCTTGATCTTAAAGATCCACTTATAGCTCACTAAGTTTTTATGAGCGGGAAGGGACACCGGACTCCAAGTGCCCTGTGTTTGAATAGCAAAAGTTCTTCCTTCATGGCATCCAACCATACATGATGAGACATAGAAGATTTGTAGGTGGAAGGCTTAATGGTCGACAAATCGGTGATAGGGAAGATGTAACCAAGAAACAAACCTTCTTCTTAACAATGTCACTCTTCGTTGTGAGTCTTCATGGAATGAACATTCATATCAAGAATGTTGAGAACTAGTCACAGGATCTACAGGAGGAGGAGCAAATGACACAAAAAGGAGTAATAGACTTGTTTGATGAAATAGGAGAAGATGCAGCTTTAGGCGGAACAAGTGGTGGTGGTGGGGGGTAACACAATAACATTTTGAGTGTTGACAACAGGGAAAGACACACCAGGATAGGAATTAGAGGAGGAACTATGGTCTTAAAGCCTGTTGTGAGTTGAATAAAGGGAAAGACATGCTCATTGAATATAACATGTCGAGAAATATATGTACAATTTGCAACAACATCAAAACACACATACCCTTTATACTAATATGCATATTCCACTAAAATACACATTATGGTCTTAGGTTACAATTTGTTGGCATTGTAGAGACGTAATAAAGAAAAGCAAGCACAACCAAAAATACGCAAATGGGAGACAACGAGGGCAAATTTGAAAAAGGATCTCATAAGGGGATTGATTATACATGACTATGGAAGGCATTCTATTGATTAAATACAAGGTCGTGTGTAGAGCAAAAGTCCATAATGAAGAAGGAATTTTAGCATGTTACGGAAGAGTGATAGTAATTTCAATAAGATGTCTATGCTTACGCTCAACAAGGCTATTTTGTTCAGGAGTGTAAAGGCAGGATTTTTGATGAACAATGCCTTTAGCATGGAAAAACAACTTAAGCTTTTGACTAGTGTATTCCCCACCCCCATCACTTTGAAGTCTTTTGATTTTATAAGAGAATGAGGTGTCAACATAATAATAGAAGGCAATGAATACATAATAAACATCACTCTTATTAACAAGTGGAAACAACTAACAATATCTTGAATATTCATCAATAAATGTCACATAGTATTTATATCCATCAATAGACACACATGGAGAAGGACCCCATAGGTCAAGTATATATAGTTTGAAATGGAATTACAGACTTTGTATGAATGGAATGAAATGGAAGTTTAGAAAAATTTCCTTGAAGATCTGTCATCACCCAATTTTGGGTGTCTCTCTAAAATATACTCGAAAAAATAAAAATAAAAAGGGCTAGTGAGGGTAGAAAAATCAATGTGGATTTTTTGGTTGTTTTCGAGAACCTAATCGTATCTCTTTTGTCCCCAAAAATAGAGGAAATACAGATTTAAGGAAAAAAGTAATTTATCATTTGATAAATCTGTGTAGAAATTAAGTCGCGTGACATAATTATATTTTTAGTGGTTGATTTGATTTTATCATCAACCAATTTAAAAGCGCAATTATGTTTCACAATTAATTGAGAGCCCAATTGAAGGATTTAACTAGGCACAATAGCATAATTATACTTTAAATGGGTCAAATTAATTTTATTAAGATCTTAATTGATAAAAAATTAAGTTTTGATGCTTAATTTAGGTTAAATTGAGACAATTGGAATTTTCGGTGACAAAACTTTTCGAGTGAAATCGAAGCCAAAATTGATGATAAAAACATCGTTCTTCCAGAGAAAAAAACTCGCTTTGTAACCACCCATTTTTCAGTTAATTTTATGAAATTAAAAACCCTCGTCAAGGCATCACCGACAACTATGATCCCCATGCCTGCAGACCATGCTCAACCACACCCCTTCCTTCACTCTCACACTCAATAACCCATACTCGGACAACATCCCAAGCCTTGCACATGCCTCTTCAACTATAAATATCAAAAGAAAATACAGGAAAAAGGGGGAGCGAGAGGAGAAATTGATGATGAACGGGAGGAGAAGAAACACAAACATAACACTGCACGGGGTTGAAAACTAAAACAGAGGGAAACATAGAGAGTTTTATACAGTAAAGGGAGGGGATTTACAAAGGAGAAAGAGACAGAAAAGGGGAAACACGTAATAAAAAAGGGAAACAAGGGTAAAATTTACACGGACGTGAGAGAGAGTTTCATCTCCCTCATCTCCGGCAACAAGCCACTCTTTCGTCTTCTTCCTTGGCTTCGGCGACAATAGCTACGGTGGCAAGACCCGACAACCATCTTCCTTTTCGACAACCATCTTCCTTTTCGACAACCATCTCTCCTCGCTGCAACTCCTCTCTCTCCCTTCCGGCGGTGGACGTTCTCTCTCTAAAAACCGATTCATGACTTTAGTCGTAACTCTCGTCGACCACCACGCAAGAAGCTCCTCCTCATCTCCATCCCCAGCAGCTCCAGCCCAGCCATCTTCTCTAGCTCCGGTGACCTTCTCAGCAGTAGCAGACAACGAGTAACACAAAACAAGACAGAATCGGTCCGGCACGGCACCTTCTAGCCCTTCTCCCGGCCACACGTGCCATTGAAGTCAAGATTAAGTCAAGAGCCATAGTTATATTTTTTATAGATTAATTTGATTTAATCATGGACCAATTTAAAGAATAATTATATTTAAGAATTAATTTAGGGTCCAATTGAAAGATTTATAAAGTGCAAGGATTTAATTATATTTTAAATTGGTCAAATTAGTTTTATTAAGGGCTTAGTCAATGAGAAATCAAGTTCGTGAATTTAATTCGAGTTCAATTGATGAGTTTGGAATTTTCAAAGACCGATTTGAATTGTTTCAAGCCAATTATGTGAAATTAGGGATCAAATTGAACAAATTGAGAGTCCAATGGCCAATTGAGGTTTAAAACGCGAAAATCAGAAATCAAATACCAGAATAAAAAGGCCGCACAAAGATAAGGTTGATATTTGAAATTCTAACGGGGTATAATTGCATAAGATCATAAGTTTAAACTCAATTGGGGTGCAATAAGAGCAATTATAAATTTAGGACCAAATCATCCTTTCAACTTCCTAGATATTTTGAAAACTGCATTGTTTAGGCATGCCTACACTGCATGTTCAGGCATGCCCGATATTGAAGGTTCAGGCGGTGACAACCTTCGCTGCATGCCATGGGCAGCTAAAGGGTTGCCTTTCATGAATATAAATACAAAGAAAGAAGAAACAGGGAGGAGAGAGAAAAAAAAGAGAAAAAAGCGGGAATAGAGGGAAACACAGACGAGTAGGGAGGAAAAATTACGAAACATGGGAGAGAAATAGAGAATCATGAATAGAGGTGCAAAAAACAGGAAAATTTACACAAAGAGAGGGAGACAACAGAACACGTCAATCATCTCTTCATCTTCCTCATCTCCAGCAAAGTCATCCATCTCTCTCGCCAACTCCAACAAACACCTCCATCGTGACCTGCAATGGACCATCCTTCTTCTCCGCGACACGCAACGAGCGAGCAACTATGAAGTAAAAACATAGGTCAATCATTTCCATTGCCTCCGACCACCATTTTCGACGCCACCACCGCTGGGACAACCACCTTGGTCTCCTCTACCCGTCGGTAGTGGCAGGTGACCCTTTCATCATGGTCGACCGACCACCTAGTTGGTGGGCCAGGTCCAGCCTAGCCCATTAGAGGTGGGCATTTGGTCCATCGTGGTTGGGCTGGTCCATTTAGATAGGCCAGGCCAGCCCAAATTTTTAAAATTTTTAATTTTTATTTAAAAAATAAAAAAATTACATTTTAAAAAAATTAAAATAGTGTTGTTTTCATGCGTACGACTGGATTCAAAGATTTGTTTCCATCATATTTTTCATAACAAAAATATATTGCATCTTTCTCATGTTTTAAAATAAAAATTGAATATCATGACCGATTTACGATTATCTATTGGAATTTGGCTAAAATAAAAAAGTAACTATAATTATTTTTGTTTTATCTATTGGGGTGTAAATTTACATTGTAAAGTACATTCACGTATAAAAAATGGTTTTTAACTACGGTGTAAATTTACATTGTAAAGTACATCCGTAGATAAAGAAGGTTTGTAATTGAGGTGTAAAATTACATTGTAAAGTACACCCGTAGCCAAAAAAATGATTTTTGAAAATGTAGTGTAACAAAATTTAAATTAGAAGAGTAATCAAGCAACAATGCAACTTACCTTAGGTAGGGTGCATCGGGGTGATGTGTCTTCCCCGCACAACATGTTCCCTTATTCAGACTCTCGTAGACCAATAGGTTCCTAGTGACCTTAATACTAGGTGGCGACTCCGATGTTTATAATCATAAATTTTACGGTTATAAACAAACGCATCATCACCATGCGTCGTTGTCTCTCCTAATCCGAGAGGGATGGCGGGGCACGAAAAATAACATTCACGACAAGTGGAGCTAACCAAAATAAATATGAGTGGAAAATATTTCAACTGGGTAATAAAAACATTGGTGGGTTGATGTGTTTTCATTGAGATGAAATGGGGTATTCAAAACAAAGGTGTTACAAAATTGTCAGCTACCTAGACTACTGAGACTTTACAAAACTGAAAACCCAATTAAATAGAGAAAATAAAAAAAATATCTGAGAAAAACCAAACCATATAAGATTTAACCGATTAGATTTTATTAAAAACTTCCTATCTGGTTTGGTTTTTAGTTTTTTAAGAAAAAAACCGATAAACCAAAACCAAACCAGTTGAAATTTAAAAAAGAAATGTTATAAATTTTGTTATTCTTCTAGTTTAGTTTATTTTTTTTTTGTTTGCTTTCATTTTAGTTTAATGATAGAAGAGAAAACTTTGTTAGAGTAAAAGAAACTTAAAAAAATAATTTTTTTTTTGGTTTTTTAGTTAAAAAACAAAATTGAACTAAAACTAGTTGGTTTAAACCAGGTCCGGTTTGGTTTTGTTTTTTAATTTATTTTTGTTTTTTTTATTGATAAAAACTGAATAGAAAATGCTCACGTCTAATATGTTCATGACAAAACTGAGTTTATAAAACCAATATTGAATCTATATTGCATGAACATGTAATGTGTTTTAAGCAAAGTTGTCAATATCGTTTTGGTTGATGCTTCGTTTTTTCAATTGGAATGGAATATTTAAGTTTCAAGTGTTTCTGCACCCCATTTCAGTGGTTGTATGGTTTCTATATATATATATAATTAAATACTAACATAATATATATAAGTATGTCATTATATTCTCTAATTACTCTAAAATTTTAACATAATATATATAAGTATGTCAAGAGACTCCTCGTAAAATTTCATCTTAATATAAAGGTCGAATTAAGAGATATGATTAATATTGTAAAACTATTTATTATTTAAAAAAAATACTATTTGGCCGAAACAGAATGGGCGAAATGAACCGATACGTTTCAGCCGATATTTGGCCAAAAAAATTCAGAACGGGCTTGAATTTAAACCGAGATAAAAACGACATCGTTTTGTCTCTATTTTTAACTACTACAAAACATTTCGTTGAAACAGAACAAAATTGACAGCTATGGTTTTAAGTTGATAATTTTGGATTTGGTAACCTCATACTTAATTTTAATGTTTTGATGTTATTTGTTTTTCTATTTACACATATATGTGAATGATAGTATCACTTGTTATAGTAAACATTTTTTTTTAGAGGTAGAAAAAGTACTAGTTTAAAGGGGTTGATAGCAGATGAGTTTATTTTTCTAGCAGTGTTGGGTTTAAGGTAGTTTTTTGTGTTTTTGGGAAGAACATTTTTATAATAAAAGTGCATCAATGCTACATTATTGATCATTTCATGATTTCCACATGTTTGTGCCTATGTTTTTACCGTATTAGGTCTAATTTAGAATCCATTTTATTGGGTTTATGATGAAAGTTCTTTGTGTTCTTATTTATGGGTGTTTGATTCGTTTTGTTCAAAAATTCTCCAGTTTTGTGTATTTTCGGTGTCTAATTTGTTTTGGTTTTGGTTGTCTTTAGCTTGTTTGCTAGATGAACAAAAATTATTAGTTTGATTTATGGTCAAACCATAAGATTTTAGGTCAACCTAGTCGAGTTATATGTTAGAACACTATTTGGCTTGCCATGTTTTTGTAAAAGTGCTTTTTTAGGGTATGTTGACAAATACCTGAACCTATTTTGTAGTTTTATTATAAGAAAAAATGAGTTATTGCCGAACAAAGCCTACTGGGCTTCTTTCATGAACCATTAGCTGGAGCTTTCTTGTTCTTTGGATTTGTCTTCTATTCCTTATATGGGCTGGGCTTGTACATAGGTTACTTAGTTTTTTTTTCTCCTTAAATCCAACGATTTTTTATTTATTTTATCTTTCATATTGAATTTAACATCAGAACTTAATCTGCATTTAAAAATATTTTGATAATGATTTTATATATTTTAACATACAAAATAATTATCCATAAAACATTACCTTTACCACCATGTTCGATCTCAAAAAGAATTTTCCTGTCATTTACAGCCATCGATTCTTGCTTTTCTATTTCCAAATTTTGGATCTTCCTTGAGTTATTTTTAATTAACGCCATGTTCCGCAATCACTGTGCGATCATTATCACTGGGATGTTTGGTAAAGATTTGATTATTTTTTATTTTAAATTGATATTTAATCAAAAATAACTACAAGTATCATTTCTCAAAGATAACTACAAATGTGAATAGCCTCAACTCAATTTTAGAGGGAACATGCACGTCATTTCTCAAATTAAGAGTTTGTTTGTTAGGTGAAATGGGGGCTCTGGTCCCTCAGAATCTGCAGGATCGATGATCTAATCTTATCAACAGCAATCCTTGGTAGTTTTTCAAATAAAGAACGCCAGAAGGGGGCCTGCAAATGGAGGCATTTATTATAATATTTAAATTTCGAGACAACAAATAATTAAAGAAGGGCCAGCCAGGTTGTTTTCTTCTGTTCAAAGACGAACTGAATTTGATCTCTTCACACAAGTTCTAGTGTGAAGATCTAATTGTTCGACGAGATTATTTCATGGATGAACTTGTCCAAATTAATGGAGGATGAGCCCTTGGGTCCTGCAGCTTCTTCAGCCAACCTTTTCCACTCCGTAGCCTTTTCCCTCATTTTCTCACCCTCAACCCCTTCCATCAGCTCCTTCACAAGCATCTCCACTTCTTCCCTCTTAACGTTATTGTCAATCTCCATACCAACTCCCCATTCGTTGCAGCTATACCTGCAGTTCATTGCTTGATCAGCAAAGAAGGGCCAGCACACCATGGGAACACCAGCACACAAGCTCTCAATGGTCGAACCCCAACCACTATGTGTTAGAAACCCCCCAACTGCTGGATGGTTAAGCACTTCCTCTTGTGGGCACCAGCTTGTAATAAAGCTACGACTATCAGTTTCTGCAAACTCAGCTGGTAAAACAGCTGACTCACCAGTGACCAAATCTGGCCTTATAATCCACAGGAACGAGATCTTACTGTTAGCTAGTCCCATTGCAAACTCCACTAGTTGACCAGCCGTCATCATCGTTATGCTTCCAAAATTCACGTACACCACTGATTTGGGATTCTTTGTGTCCAGCCATTGAAGACACGAACGGTCTTCTTTCCATAGATTGTAACCAATAGACTTCAAACCATTTTCTTCGATTTGATTTAGGAGTAACTGGAGTGGACCAATGGAATAAACTCGAGGGAAAATAGTGGAGAGGCCATCTAAAACTTCTGGTTCCAAGGCATCAAAAGTATGCAAAGCAATTGCACGAGCTTTAACAGAGGTTTCAGCAGCTCCAATGACAAAGTTAAACACAACATCATCTGGATCTGTTGTCTGAATAAATGGAAAATCTTTAAGACGAACGTCTTTCATACCAGGAGCGCAGTCTACTTTTGTCTCAAGATAGCCATTGCTTATATCGCTCAAATCTGCAAAGCACAATTAATGCTATTAGACCAAGCTCAACATGAATTCATTTCTTAGAAAACAATAAAGCAGTAAAATAGTAATAAAGCCACTTTGCTTAAAAGTTCATTAATTAATCAGGTACGTGAATTACCTTTGATTGGGGTGAAGCCTTTCTCTCTGAGAGTATAGAGCTGTTTAAATCCCATATAGCCACATGCATTCACAGTGGCATACATAACAACTGGAAGACCAACTTCTTCCCCAGCTTTGATGGAGAATGGAGCAAAAGGATCTGCAACAACGCAAGTAATCGGGGATTGTTCTCTGATACCGTGTTTTTGAGTTTTAAAAGGAGATCTGTGAAGGGTGCCAACAAGTTTTTGTTCATGGCATCACAGAGAGAAGGTATGGCTTGGGTGGCATCCATATCTGAAGGAGGGAGACCATCAGGAATGGTTTCAAAATGGAAGCCAGGCAAATCATCAACGGCATGAAGTCCTCCTGACCTAAGCAAACGTTTGTGATTGAATTCAGTGTTGACAAATGTGATGTGAAGACCTTTGTAGTGAAGAAGCTTTGCAAATTTAAGCAGGGTCTTTATATGACCTTGGAGTGGACATGGGATCACAACAACATGAGGCTTGGAAATGGATCCCATCTCCCTCCCCTTCTCTCTTAATTAGTAGCCTGCTAGTTTCGGTGCTATGCTCATTCTCAGAGTCTTTTCCTGTCTTATATAGCCTCCAAAATGCAAGGATCATTCTAATTAAATATTGTCAGCAAAATTGTCTGCGAGTAGCGTAACATTGCAATATCTCCGGCATCTATCGAATTAGGCCCGTTTTCTAGTCGTATATGAATGCATGGTTCGCTTATTTGACCCAACTATTTCTTTCATTGGAAATTATTATTAAAATACATATATACAGTTGTAGCCTTCAAGATATAGCTTGACAGTCGGTTTTCAAATCTATTATATGAAAATTTACCAATGGTTTTAATATAAAAGAGCATAAATATTTTTTTAATTACAATTAGCATAATATTATTAAATAATATAAATCATATTCTAGAGTATTACATGACAAATTATGTTTTTAGGTGAGATATTTATTAACATGGTATCCGAGTCTTGTTGACCCAGCGGTCACGAGTTCAAATCTCACCACCCTCATTTTATTTGATAAAAATCAATCACAAAGTACAGTAGGCTTATATGCAAGTTTCAAATCCAAAGACCTTTCACTTTAGGAGGGTGTTAAAAAATAATATAAATCATATTTTTGAACCTTATTTAACATCATAAGTTTTTCAATGAGATGATTAATTAATAAATATAATATATATTTTGTAAGGTCCACGCGTCTATATACCTAATTAGAAGAAACGTGTATAATTTGTATTTTGTAAGGTCCAAGCGTCTATATACCTAATTAGAAGAAACGTGTACGGGGGCTAGATAAACTATTTGTATACGTGCAGGAAGTGATCAAATGTTATATTCAAATTTAAGTGAAATGTTGTAAGGTCAAATGTTAGATAAACTATTTTGTAAGGTCAATGCTATGGAATTGATATGTTGCAAAAAGCAATATAAAAGGTACGTAGCCGGGAAACAAACAGTTTTATTCATGCGATTATATTCATGAAGTCTGCAATAAGTGGTTGGTGAGTCACGTGATTGTAAAATAAATTCTATTATTTAATAAATTATAGCTATGAATCTATGCTGTTAAATCTATGAGTTTTACTTATTTTATAATCTCAATGTGATTATCTTTTAAATTGGGATCACATGATGCCAACCAGACAACAATTACAAGTATTTTTTTTAATTCAAAAGAAAAGAGGATGTTGGTCCGTCAATCAGGATATTGATCATCAATTTATTACTTGACAGATCGCAAAGTTTTGGAGCTCATAATGATCTTTATCAAATCACCATCACTTCCACTGTTTCACTGTTTTTCACTCGTGATTAATTATTCGAATTTGTAAGAATTTGAAATACAATTAATTTCAGTTTATTCAATTATATTATTGTTTCAACAGGGGTTTATATAAAAATAATTGCAATACAGTTTTAGCTAAAATATAATACCCTTTAAATTATCAAAAATACTTTCCCTATTATAGTTATAAACGACTATATCCCTCTTAAGTTGGAGCGTAAATATTTATCATGGCCAACTTTCTAATTACATCATGAAATATTTTTCCTTAGATTGTCTTTGTGAGTACATCACTAGCTGATCCTTCGATTGAACAAACAAATATTTAATAATTTTCCGATAAAATTTTCCTTAATGAATTGTCGGTTGACTTTGGCGTGTTTGAGTACGATGAGGTTGTACCAAGTTGTGTGCAATCTTGATAGTTGCCTTATGATCATAGTGTAGACGTATGAATATCTCATAATCAATCCCTAAATCTTGTAATATATGTTTTATGTATAATAATTCACATACACCATGAGCCATACCTCGGTATTCTGCTCCTAAAGTTGATCTAGCAACCACTTTACGCTTCTTGCTTCTCCAAGTAACGAGGTTTCCTTCTACAAAAAATAAAGTAATCGACATTGATCTCCTAACGGTCCAATTTCCTATCTAGTCTCGATCAGTATATCCTTTAATTTCATGAACCTCATTTTTAGAGAATAATAGTCCCCTTCCTGGTGCAATCTTCAAGTACCTCAAGATATGATATACTCGATTGTTAGATCTTGTAACATATAGAAATTGTATTCATGTCGAATTATCAAGAACGCATAAACGATAAAAAGGAACGTACCTGAATCCATAACCGGAAATCGTACGGATGACCTTCTAGATTAACAAGTTCTTTCTTATTTGAGAGCCCTTTAATCTCTCAACCTTAGCCTTAGTATTCTCTCTAACAACGGGTGCAAGAGTGAAAAATTATGAACTTGTAATCTAAGGACCATGACCCCATATTTATAGGCAACCAAGTGCCTTTGTGGTATTTATATTTTAACCCATCACTAAAATAGAAATAACCTCGTAATCTCTACACATTAAAGGTCCACACCCTATTAGATACATCAAAACTTAATTGCCTAAAATACTTAATAGATCATTTTAATTAGGCTTTACCTTATTTGACAATCCATAAACACATAATTATTCTCATATAAGCCTAGCGTTGGATTAATGATCCAACAATCTCCCACTTGGGCTATATGTATAACCTTATAATTATGTTTTGCAAATATAACCAAATTGAGCTCAATCTTTGTTGTCATTACCAAATGTATCTATAACCAATCCGGTCCAGTAATCATACCAACATAGGATCTAAGCGGTTTTTGTTACAATTATCGTAACTCAACCTATCAAAGGTCACGTATGCCAATACAATTAAATGATATGGATCATGATGTGGATGTGTAGCATGAAAATTTCATGCAATATGATCTTAACATGCCTATTTCCAACCGGTTCACCCTTAAACCTTAGTGAGATCAAACCATACTAAAATCGAGTGTAAATTAAACCAAAGACTTTATTTCTGCAGAAAATAACCTCATAAATATCCATAAACCGAAAATTTGTCTATATTACATAAGCATGTAAAATTACAAACGCCCTTTAAAATCGAATACTATCAATTGCCAAAACACCCATACGAGCAAGTATGCTCATGAAACATTTTGGGTGGCAATCCCTTAGTAAGCGGATCCACAACCATGGAGTTTGTACCGATATGCTCTATAGACAATTGTCCACTCGAACTCTTTCTTTAACAACTAGGAACTTGATGTCGATGTGTTTTGACTTCGATGAACTCCTATTGTTATTGGAATATAAAGCTCGCTGATTTATTGTCACAAAATAATTTTAGTGGCCTTTTAATATCATCCACTATACGCGACCTCGTGACAAAATTCTGCAGCCATACTCCATGATTGGATGCCTCATAACATGCTATGAACTCAATTGCCATCGTGGAAGAGGCTATAAGTGATCTGTTTAGCGCTCTTCAAGGAAATAACACCTCCGACTAGCATGTAAATATACCCTGATGTAGATTTCATGGTATCTCGACATCTAGCAAAATCAGAGTCGCTATACCCAATGATCTCCAGATTAGCTAAGCTCCGATATGTGAGCATGTAGTCTTTCGTTCTTTGTAAGTACCGTAAGGACCATTTAGTCGCTTTCCAATGGTTTATTCCTGGATTGCTTAAAAATCGCTCGGTAGCCTAGTAATGTACGCAATATCCGGACGCGTACAAACTTGAGCATACATTAGACTCTCTACACTCTCTACTCATCGAAGCATAAGGAATCTTCTCAGTATTTCCTTTTCTTAAAATCATTCTTAGGGCACTGATTGAGACTAAATTTGTCTTCCTTAACCACGGGGTATCTCCTAGTCTACAGTCTTGCATGTCATATCTCTTAAGAACTTTTTCGATATAGCTCTTTTGTGATAATCCAAGAATATCTCGAGAGAAATCTCGATGTATCTGAATACCTAATACAAAAGAGGCTTCACCAAGATCTTTCATCTCAAAATTCTTAGCTAGAAATTTCTTGGTTTCGTGCAATAAGCCTATATCATTGCTGGCAAGCAACATGTCATCGACATACAAAACCAGAAAAATATATTTACTCCCACAGTAACTTATGGTATGTACAATCATCGACCAAAATCATCTCAAAACCAAACGAGATGATCGCTTGATGAAACTTGAAATATCATTGTTGAAATGCTTGTTTAAGTCCATAGATGGATTTCATAAGTTTGCAAACCATATTCTTTGGGTCTCCAAACACAAAGTTTTCTTGTTGCAACATAAAGATCATCTCATCAATGTTACCATTGAGAAACATTGTCTTTTCATCGATTTGATATAACTCGAGATTGAAATGTGCCACCAATGCCATTATAATTCTGAAATAGTCTTTCGAAGATACCGGAGAGAAAGTCTCTTTATAATCGATACCTTCTTTCTGTGTAAAGCCCTTTGCAACAAGACGTGCCTTGTACTTCTCCACATCACCTTTTGAATCCCTTTTGGTCTTAAAAATCCATTTGCAACCAATGAGTTTCACACCTTCAGGTAATGGGACAAGATCCCACACGTTGTTGTCTCTCATTGACTTAATCTCCTCATTCATGGCATAAATCCACTTTTGAGAGTTAGAACTTTTAATGGCTTGATGGAAGTTGATAGGATCATCTTCCATCACTCCAATATCTACCTCATGTTCTTGGAGAAATACAATATAATCGTCTGATATTGCACTTCTCTTCTCTCTAGTGGATCTTCTTAATGGCATAGATTCTAGAGGTGCTCGAGGTTGTTCTTCTGGAATAATTTCTTGAATAGGAGGTGCTTCAACATTGTCTTGATTCGTTGTGTCTTCAACATGGTCAAAATTAGAATCTTGACCAATGCTAATGACACCTGTGGGAATATCAATATATTCCTCTTCAAAGACAAAGTTTTTATCTTTATCACCTCCCGCAAACTCGACATCCTCAAAGAATCGGGCATTTCCCGTCTCGAAAATCGACCTAGTTGTGGGATCATAAAATTTATACCCCCTGGATCTTTCCGAGTATCCAATAAAATAACAACTTACCGTCCTAGAGTCCAGTTTCTTTTCATTAGGCCTATAAGGCCTTGCCTCAGCTGGACATCCCCAAACATGCAAATGTTTTAGACTAGGTTTCTTACCTGTCCAAAGCTCATAAGGGGTTTTGGTAGTTGCTTTAGTGGGTACTCGATTAAGGATATATGCTGCAGTCTTAAGTGCTTCTCCCCAGAGTGATTCTGGTAAGGTGGAATGACTAATCATACTCCTTACCATGTCCTTAAGCGTTCTGTTTCGTCTTTCAGCAACACCATTCATAGTGGGCGAACCCGGCATAGTGTACTGTGGGACGATACCGTATTCATCTAGGAATTTAGCAAATGGTCCTGGACGTTGTTCTCCTGAACCGTCATATCTACCATAGTACTCACCACCACGGTCAAGTTGATTTTCAACTTCAGCTTTATAACTTTTGAACACATCTAGTGACTGTGATTTTTCACTTATGAGATATACATAGCCATATCTGGAAAAATCATCTATGAACGTTATAAAATATGGTTGACCATTCCAAGCGACCGTAGGAAATAGCCCACAAATATCTGTATGTATTAGTTCTAAGATGTCCATAGTCTTGTTGGCTATAAATCTCCTTGTATTGGTTTGTTTTCCCTTAATACAATTAACACAAATATCAAAATTTGTAAAATCTAAGGGATCGAGAATTTCATCTGACACAAGTCTCTCTATTCTCTTTTTAGAGATATGACCTAATCGTTTGTGCCATAATATACCTGAATTCTCGATAGTTAATTTTCTCTTGGTACCTTGTGTACTTAATTGCAGGGATTCATTAAATAAACAATTGTATCAATCGAATATAGATTATCATAACCAGATAAAGAACCTGAACCAGATAATTTGGAATCATAAAACAAACTAAATTTTCCATTTCAGAATGAACAAGAATAACCGATTTGTCCAAAACGAAACGAAATCAAATTCCATCTAAAAGACGATACAACAAAAGTTTCATTAAGATCCAAATAAAGTCCAGTCTTTAACAATAATCTAAATTTTCCAATTGCCGCAACTTCAACCGTCTTGCCATCGCTTACATAGATATATCTTTCAACATCATTTGGCTTTCGGCAACTCAAGCAACCCTTTCTTAGCACGCCAAGCGTGATAGTTGGTGCATTGCTTCTTTTATGCTCTTCGAGCACCACAAAAGAAACAACCAAGATCTTGATCGAATCATTTGATTTCGTTAATTGTTTCTTTTGAGGTCATCTGCACTGCAGCTTCCTTAACATTCTTTCTTTTCCTTCCTTTACCTTTAAAGGTAGTGGCTAAGTGAGCACTCTCTGTCCTATCTTGCTTAAGCCTTTCCTATTCCTCGAACACAAGTGTGAGATGAGCTCATTCAGAGACCAAGTCTCTTTCGACAATTATAGCTCACCTTAAACCGGTTAAATTGTGCAGGAAGAGATATTAAAACCAGATGCACTAGCAAGTCCTCAGAGAGTTCAAGCTGAAGTGCTTTGAGCTTGGAAGCAAGATGCGACATCTCCAAAATGTACTCCCTTACATTGCCTTTGCCTTTATACTTCATTGAAATGAGACTTGTCAAGAGTGTACCGATTTCAGCCTTTTCATTCTTGACGAATCTCTTTTCAATATTGGCAAGGAATTCCTTAGTTGTTGTGATTTGATCAGACATTGTGCCCTCGAATGCTTCGGAATGGCCCTCTTCATTATCATCATACACATGCGATTTGATTTCTCTCACCTTTCCATATCCCTCTTTTCATCAGAGGTACTCTCATTCGTAAGTGGTAAGGGAGAATCAGTCCTTAACGCAAGGTCAAGATCCATAACTCCAAGAACAATCAAAAGATTGTCTTTCCAAGACTTGAAGTTAGAGCCATTAAGCATAGGAATTGAGTTTATACTGGCAGTTATATTTGCAGGATTAATCGCTGAAAAAGAACAACAACAATTGAAACATGCTCATAAACAAAACTTATCTTAAAAGCAAAATAAATTAATTCAAATAAAGGTAAAACCCATCTTAAGATATCGAGCACTCCATTAATATTTTATCTTTGGATAAAAGATTAATTTGTAAGTGATATCTTAATGTAGTAATCAAACATTGATAATAAGAACATGTCAAAAAATAAATCAGCCTTTGGGTCGATTAATTAGTCACATGTATAACCAAATAATCATCACATGTTAATTACTACATGTGTATATGCATTTACCTTAAATATTGACCTTCCTTTGGGCCGATCAATAAGAACATAAATCGCATACACATAACTATTTATATTTCAAAATGAAATTAATCTCCACAAAAGATGTCACTTTGGTGACATATTATTTTAATTAATTCATTGTAAAATATATATATCACCATACCAATATTTGAAAAATAAATTTGTATTTTTTATTTATTTACAAAGTCAACTGTTGACTTTGACCTTGCGGCTGGTCCGGGTTGAGCCAACTCGGATCCTAAACCAGCCTACTTAATACATATATTTTATTATGGGCTAAAATTTTCTACGGGCTGAAGCCCATAATTTAAAATATTTTATATATGTCTAAAGCCCATACTTGCTATGAGTTGAAGCCCAAAACCATAAAATTATATGGGTCTAAAATCCATAATTTATTTGCTATGGCACTGAAGCCCAAAGACCATAAAAATTATATGGGCTGCACCATTATTGTGCACTATAATGGTATAAGCATTTAATTTAGTTAGTGCTCAAGGATGAGTTAGTGCACAATAATGGTGCAAGCATTTAAATTTGTTTATTATTATTAATCCATTATTGTGCCAAATAGATTAAGGGATATATAATTTTTATGGTCTTTGGGCTTCAACCCATAGCAAATAACTTATGGGCTTTAGACCCATATAATTTTATGGTCTTTGAGCTTCACTATAGCAAATAAATTATGGGCTTTAGACCCATATAATTTTATAGTCTTTGGGCTTCAACTCATAGCAAGTATGGGCTTTAGACATATATAAAATATATATATTATGGGCTAAAATTTTCTACTGGCTAAAGCCCATAATTTAAAATATTTTATATATGTCTAAAGCCCATACTTGCTATGAGTTGAAGCCCAAAGACCATAAAATTATATGGGTCTAAAGCCCATAATTTATTTGCTATGAGTTGAAGCCCAAAGACCATAAAATTATATGGGTCTAAAGCCCATAATTTATTTGCTATCTACTGAAGCCTAAAGACCATAAAAATTATATATCCCTTAATCCATTTGGCACAATAATGGATTAATAATAATAAACAAATTTAAATGCTTGCACCATTATTGTGCACTAACTCATCCTTGAGCACTAACTAAATTAAATGCTTGCACCATTATAGTGCACTAATTCATCCTTGAGCACTAACTAATTTTAATGCTAGCACCATTATTGTGCACTAACTCAATTTTTTTTTATTATTATTATTATTATTATTGGCCTTTTCTTCTTCATTTGTCTGGCCACGCAAGATTTCTTACACAAGTCGTAGAACATCTAGTCAATCGGCCATACCGATACACTTCATCTCTCGCGAACCAAGTAACTAGAATCGAATCCATACAGTGTTTCTTATCAAGCTCCACAAGTCTAGTTAACGAACTCGCTCACGCACCTTTTGAGGTACTCTCCTTTATCTTCATCACTGGCAGCCTAAGGGCTGCCAGTTGATCACTGGCCGGCTTTGCAAGCTCGTAGCTGGTGATTTATATATATATATATGCACTCGGCAGCCCGTACGCTGCCGGTTCATGATCACTAGCCGGCTTGCAAAGCCGCACTGGTTATATACATACATATACTTCATTGTTTCATATATATATATACATACACCTCTTTATATGACAGCCTACGGGCTGCCATATTTCCTTAATATATATATAAACATATATATATTATATATCTATATAAACTTACTTCAAGCATAACATTGCTGCCAATTCATTTTGATAAACTCTAACTACCACTTGTTAAAATCCATCTTACTTGTTAATATACATATATAAACTTTGCTTCACTCTAATATATACATATAAGAATGAAATCTCACTTGCATATTTTCTCAATAATTCAACATGAAGTGGCTCGATACCACTTGTTAGATCTTGTTAGATCTTGCATTTCATAACATATAGAAATTGTATTCATGTCGAATTATCAAGAACGCATAAACGATAAAAAGGAACGTACCTGAATCCATAACCGGAAATCGTACGGATGACCTTCTAGATTAACAAGTTCTTTCTTATTTGAGAGCCCTTTAATCTCTCAACCTTAGTCTTAGTTTTCTCTCTAATAATGGGATGTTAGAGTGAAAGATTATGAACTTGTAATCTAGGGACCATGACCCCATATTTATAGGCAACCAAGTGCCTTTGTGGTATTTATATTTTAACCCATCACTAAAATAGAAATAACCCTGTAATCTCTACACATTAAAGGTCCACACCCTATTAAATACATCAAAACTTAATTGCCTAAAATACTTAATAGATCATTGTTTTACCTTATTTGACAATCCACAAACATATAATTATTTTCATATAACCCTAATATTGGATTAATTATCCAACACCGATTACATATGTTCTTCATCTCGAAAGTGCATGAATTGATTTACCACACTAACTGCATACGCTATTTCTAGCCTAGATATATTAACTTTTTAACTAACCATTGATAATGCCTTTTGTCTGTCGGATTCTGATTTGCAGAGTCTTCAAGCTTATGATTTATCTCTATAGGTGTTTCGGCAGGTTTGCATGCTAGCGTTCTTGTTTTAGTGAATAAATCTAATACATATTTTCATTGGGATAAACATATTCCAATTTTTGACCTTGAGACCTCAATTCCCAAGAAGTACTTTAATGATTCGAGATCTTTCATTTCAAATTTTGATGTTAGAATTATTGTAGTGTTTTTCTCTCTTCTAAGTCATTTCCTGTCAAGACTATATCATCCACATATACAATCAAAATTGTTACCTTCCCTTCTTTGTGTTTTATAAACAAAGTGTGATATGTATTACTTTGCTTATAACCAAATTCCTTCATTGTGGAGGAGAATCTTCCAAACCAAGCCTGGAGTGACTGCTTCAGGCCATATAACGCCTTTTTCAACTTGTAAACTTCAGAGCTACATGAACATTTTGTTTTAGCTTTAGGTGGTAGTTCCATATAAACTTCTTCATCAAGTTCTCCATTGAGGAAATCATTCTTGACGTTGAATTGCTATAATACCCAATCTTGATTTGCTGCTAGAGATACGAGAATATGAATGGTATTCATTTTTCCCAGCGGAGCAAAAGTCTCTTGATAATCAACTCCATACTTCTGTGTATACCCCTTAACAACAATTTTTTGACCTTTGGGTAGTGAACATAGTTCTCGGGTGTTATTCCTCTAAAGTGCCCCCATTTCTTAATAGAAAATACATATGATTCTGATAATCTATGATATCAGACATAATTCTGTTGAACGGTGGGGAAAACACAATGGTGGAAATTCTGTTTGGAACTTTCCTTATAACACAATGGTGGGGAAAAAACAAAGAAACCTCCACGAGTGACTCTCCATTTCTCTTTGAATGACTTTGGAAGCAAATTCTGTGCAGACAAACAGAATTCATAGATTTTGGAAATATCGAAGAAGTTTGTTGAATTTAATAACTTCATTCAACATATTCAAGTCTAACATACTTTACTTTTATACATTCCACTTTTTTATTTATTTTTAATTAAATAAAACGAGCTCCTAAAAACATCCAAGTAGCTTGGAGTAGGATGTATGTTTAGGATAATTGATTAATATCTTGGCTCTGATAGTCTGAGATATTCTTTCTAGCCAAGATGCTTGATGCCTGATAAGATAAGGTGGACAAAGGTTATCTTTAAAAAAATTGAGGATTTTTTTATGTCTAAGTAAATCTTTTTTTTAGAGAGCAAAATCATGATAGGAAAATATGTAATAGAGATGATTAAATTTTAAGGAAAATATAATAAAATGAATTAAAAAAATGCTTGATCATCTCCTTGATTAGATGATTAAAATAATTTCTTTGATAGCCTATAGATGTTTAATTTCCTAATCCTTTCATTTTATTAATTAAAAATAATGAATAATATTTACTTTAATTATTTCTATATTTGACACATCTTTATATTTGTTATTGAAGATAAAAACTAGAAAAGGAAAATATTACATGCCTTTCGGTTCAATTCTTATGCAAATTTATCCAATATAAATTATTTTAGACTTGAATATGTATTTTTTTTTTACTTCTAGACACAAAAGAGATACAATTCGGGGCTCTCGAAAACGTCTAAATTTTTTACCTTGTTTTTCTACCAAGCACCAATATTTTTTATATTATTTTTGTTTTATTTTGGATATATTTAAAGGAATAACCCAGGGTTATGATATTAAACACAACCTCATCCGGATTTGTTGTCCGAATAAATAGAAAATCTTTAAGACGAACGGCTTTCATACCAGGAGCAGTCTACTTTTGTGTCTAGATAGTCATTGTTTAGATCGCTCAAATCAGCAAAACACAATCTTATTAGACCAAGCTCAGAATTTCTTTCTATGGCACGCTTAATTATTGTCAAATTTATAGAGAAGTCATTTAGACAAGGATATTATATAAAATTTGCTTGGTTCTATGGCACGCTTTTTGAATTGTGCCATCGAACAAGTATAAGATAACATATTATAAACAAAAAGTAGTTGTCGTGATAATGTTTTATACTCATTTCTTCATCAAGTTGCAAGGAAAATCTGGATGCGTGGAAATTTAGAAAAGAATAAAGCAACAAAATAGTAATAAAGCTACTTTGCTCAAAAGTTCATCAATTAACCTTTGATTGGGGTGAAGCCTTTCTCTCGAGAGCGCATGGTGTTTGAATCCCACATAGCCACATGTATTCACAAGTGGCAAACATCACAACTGGAAGACCAACTTCGGTTATAGCAAGTCAACCTCCTCGAATTACTTGCATCATTGATCGAGGATGTGTGGAGTAGGTTGTCTCAATTATCGCTTCCTTCTGCAGCCCCTAAATAGACTAGTACATTTCCTAATTACTTGGAGAAGCAATCACAGAGAAAAGCAAGATAAGTGTTAAGAATATGGTTGTTATTTTGTCATTAACCGAAAATGAAAACTGTGTTTTAGTTAGGAAAAGTAGGGTTGTAGTCTAGCTAGTTTAGTATTGTAATTATTCTATAAATTCAACATCAAATGTAATAGCAAAATATATTGGAAAATACATTCAAACTTTTTACATGAGAGCATCTCTAAAGATTTTTTTACAAGTTTTTAATCTAATTTTGTCCGGAGGCTACAAGTGCAGTATTATTGTTCATCAAATATTTACTATTTAAATCAACCCTAGAAATCGCTATTGTTCATCACATTCAAATCGCTTCTAATATTTGTTCTTCACCGAAACACTTACTGTTCAAATCAACTAGAAAAATCCAAACCGAAACCCGTAAATTCAAAAACCCTAACCCCGACATTCGAACACAACCCTAGAAATATGAATCCTAACCATAGAGCCAGAAATTCACCAAACATAGAAACAAAAATTCACAAAAAACACAAAACCCATCTCAAACCTAGAACTCACAAAATGGAAATTAACCCCATGAACATACTTACCTCCAACCCGTCACCATAAATTGTTTTTCATCAAGACATCGCGAGCATTTCCAACAAGCATTGTACTCGGATGAAACAAATTATGCATTATGGTCACAACTTATGGAAATGAGAATCGAATGTCGAAACAAAATTGGATACCTTACCGGAGACATGACAAGACCCAAACAGAGACTCAAGATCGAATGCATGGGTCATCGAGAACCATCGAGTCAAGAGTTGGCTCATTGGCTCAATGAACCCAATGTGGATGTAGCGGTTCATTCGCTACCCACGACTAAGGACATATGAGAGGTTGCGCTCAAAACTTTTACGAGGACACCGATAAGACTCGCATCTTTGAATTAAACCAATGATCCTTTATCACAAAAAAATAGTCATCCTCAGTATCAACATATTACACAAAATTGGTGACCATTTTTTCAAGACATTGACTTCCGAGTGCATTCCAAGCTGGAATAGTGGACGTTGTCCTTCACTTTCCTCGGCCATGGTAAGGCTCCGAGTTTATATCTTCCTTAGTGGCCTTGACCCATCCTTTGAACAAATCCGTGGTGATGAAGGGATCCAAAATTGGACCTTGAAGGGGCTTACATTGTTGTCCAGCAAGAGCAATCCCGAAGTGGGTCATGGACAACAAGCATAATGAAGGTCCTATTGTGTTCCTCGAGCATGTAGTGATGATAGCTAGGCATCATCGATTGGTGGGGAGCACGGGGAGAGAGAGAGAGAGAGAGAGAGAGAGTGCAGGCGCGATCTGGAATTGAGAGAAGAGACATGGGAAAATATGAGGGATAACCGTCATGGGTATAATAACCCAATTTCAGGTTACTCCCAAAAATCTACCCAATAATAACAAAAATAAAAGAGAAGGGGTCGGCATTGGAAGAAAAATCAATGTGGAATTTTTGTTGTTTTTGAGAGTTAGATTGTATCTCTTGTCTCCAAAAATAGAGGAAAAATATAGATCTAAGGAAAAAATAATTTATCATTGAATAAATCTGTGTCAAAATGAAGTGAAAAGGCATACTTATATTTTTATAGGCCAATTTGATTTAATCGTCGACCAATTTAAAGTGCAATTATGTTTGAAATTTAATTTAGGGTACAATTGAAGGATTTAATTAAGTGCAAGGACTTAATTATACTTAAGTTGATCAAATTAATTTTACTAAGGGCTTAATCGATGAGAAATCAAATTCTTGAGCTTAATTCGGGTTCATTTGAGAAGATTGGAATTTTCAGAGACCGAATTGAATTTTTCAAGCCAATTATGCAAAATTGGGGGCCAAATTGGGGGGAGAGAGCTTGGCCATACTAGTTTTAGAGAGAGAAAACACTTACTGGAGGAGAGAGGTAGTGGGTTGTTGCTCCTGCACAAGTGAGGCTAGTTGCTCAGAGGCGAGGAAGATGAAGATGGCTTGTAGTTAGTTGCACTCCCTCTGCTTTTTATTCTCCTCCTCTTTCCTCTGTTTTCTTCTTTCTGGTCTCCCTTTCAGCTTTCTTCTTTTGGTCTCCCTCTCAGTTTTCTCCTCTGTTTTCTCTCCTTTCTCCTCTGTTCATCTTCTTTTTCCTTCTCCCCCTTTCTTTTGAGTTGCAGACGGGTATTTATAGTGGAATGGTCATGCATTTTGTGTGTGTGTGTGTGTGCTGTGTATTGCAGAGGGATGGGGTTGTAGAGTTGTGGGTTACAAAGCTGTGCTCTGCACTGTTCCGGTGTCGGAACAATGCAGCACATGCAATCTTGGCTTTGGAAAATTGCAATTTAGTCCTTCAATGTTTGATTGGTTCAATCGCACCCCCAATTAGTTTTAATTTTTTCATTTTAAGCAATTGTATCCTCGTCAAAATTTCAACAGTAACCTTAAATGTGTGCGCCTTTTTTATTTTGGTCTCTGGTTTCTGATTTGTGCTATTTAACCCTCAATTGACCGTTAAATTCTTAATTTGTTCAATTTAGCCCATGATTTCACATAATTAACTTAAAAATTCAAATCGGTCTCCGAAAATTCTATTCTCATCAATTGAGCTCGAATTAGATTCAAGAAATTAACTTGACCAATTTAAAGTATAATTAAGTCCTTGCACTTAATTAAATCCTTCAATTGGACCTGAAAGTACTTCCTGATCATAATTAAACTTTAAATTTGTCGACGATTAAATCAAATCAACCCATAAAAAAATAATTATGTTATTTCACTTAATTTTTACACAGATCATCCAACGATAAATTATTTATGCCTTAAATCTATATTTTCTCTGTTTTTGGAACCAAAGAGATGAGTGGACTCACGAAAACAACAAAAATTTTCACATTGATTTTTCTACCTATACCGAATTTCTTAATTTTATTTTTATTATTTTTATTTTATTTAGGAAATAAATCAAAAATTGGGTTATGATAGTATTTTTCAAAATAAAGAACGCCTGAAGGGGGCCTGCAAATGGACGCATTTTTTATAATATTTAAATTTCGAGACAACAAATAATTAAAGAAGGGCCAGCCAGGTTGTTTTCTTCTGTTCAAAGACGAACAGAATTTGATCTCTTCACACAAGTTCTAGTGTGAAGATCTAATTGTTCGACGAGATTATTTCATGGATGAACTTGTCCAAATTAATGGAGGATGTGCCCTTCGGTCCTGCAGCTTCTTCAGCCAACCTCTTCCACTGCATAGCCTTTTCCCTCATTTTCTCACCCTCATCCCCTACCATCAGCTCCTTCACAAGCATCTCCACTTCTTCCCTCTTAACGTTATTGTCAATCTCCATACCAACTCCCCATTCGTTGCAGCTATACCTGCAGTTCATTGCTTGATCAGCAAAGAAGGGCCAGCACACCATGGGAACACCAGCACACAAGCTCTCAATGGTCGAACCCCAACCACTATGAGTTAGAAACCCCCCAACTGCTGGATGGTTAAGCACTTCCTCTTGTGGGCACCAGCTTGTAATAAAGCTACGACTATCAGTTTCTGCAAACTCAGCTGGTAAAACAGCTGACTCACCAGTGACCAAATCTGGCCTTATAATCCACAGGAACGAGATCTTACTATTAGCTAGTCCCATTGCAAACTCCACTAGTTGAGCAGCCGTCATAACGGTTATGCTTCCAAAATTCACGTAAACCACTGATTTGGTTTCTTTTGTGTCAAGCCATTGAAGACAAGCACGGTCTTCTTTCCATAGATTGTAACCAATAGACTTCAAACCATTTTCTACGATTTGATTTAGGAGTAACTGGAGTGGACCAATGGAATAAACTCGAGGGAAAATAGTGGAGAGGCCATCTAAAACTTCTGGTTCCAAGGCATCAAAAGTATGGAGAGCAATTGCATGAGCTTTAACAGAGGTTTCAGCAGCTCCAATGACAAAGTTGAACACAACATCATCTGGATCTGTTGTCTGAATAAATGGAAAATCTTTAAGACGAACGTCTTTCATACCAGGAGCGCAGTCTACTTTTGTCTCAAGATAGCCATTGCTTAGATCGCTCAAATCTGCAAAACACAATGTTATTAGACCAAGCTCAACATCAAATTTCATTCCTTAGAAAGAATAAAGTTGTAAAATAGTAATAAAGCCACTTTGCTTAAAAGTTCAATAACTAAACTTAAAAGTACGTGAATTACCTTTGACTGGGATGAAGCCTTTCTCTCTGAGAGTATAGAGCTGTTTAAATCCCATATAGGCACATGCATTCACAGTGGCATACATCACTACTGGAAGACCAACTTCTTCCCCAGCTTTGATGGAGAATGGAGCAAAAGGATCTGCAACAACGCAAGTAATCGGGGGATTGTTCTCTGATACCATGTTTTTGAGTTTTAAAAGGAGATCTGTGAAGGGTGCCAAGAAGTTTTTGTTCATGGCATCACAGAGAGAAGGTATGGCTTGGGTGGCATCCATATCTGAAAGAGGAAGGCCATCAGGAATGGTTCTGAAATGGAAGCCTGGCAAATCATCAAGGGCATCAGGTCCTCTTGACCTAAGCAAACGTTTGTGATTGAATTCTGTGTTGACAAATGTGATGTGAAGACCTTTGTAGTGAAGAAGCTTTGCAAATTTAAGCATGGTCTTTATATGACCTTGGACTGGACATGGGATCATAACAACATGAGGCCTGGAAATAGATCCCATCTCCCTCTTCTTCTCTCTTACTATCTTCCTAGCGAGCTTCACTATGTTCAATCCCGACGAGCCTTTTCTTGTTATTTATAGGCAGCAATGCTTGTTTTCTATTTCCAAATTTTTATCTTCCTGGATTATTACTTTTTTATTAATGTCATGTTTTTCTTGATGTATTCTAGCCAGGCATCACAATGCTTGATTTTACCGCTTAATTATATTTAAAATATATAAAATATTTTCAGTAAAATCAGCTGGTCGCCTGTAAGGTATCTCCAAATCTCCGTATGAATGAATGATACGCTTATTTGACCTAGTTATGTTTAAATTTGATAATTATTTTATTTATTTTAATATACAAAATTATTATTTATAAGATAAATTACCTTCAACATGTTCGGTCTCAAAGAGAATTTTCTGTCATTTACAGCAGCAATTCTTTGTTTTTCTATTTCCAAATTTTGGATCTTCCTTGAGCTATTTTTAGTTAACGCCATGTTCCGCTAGGTCATTGTACGATCACTATCACCGACTACATGTCCCTCCAAGATGCAGGGATTTTATGAATGAATTAATTATTATATTTTAGAGATTGTATTAAGCCAGAATAATAATAATAATAATAATAGCAAGTTGATGCTATGAAAGTGAGTGCATTTATGGCTGAAAGATTCGAGAGACAACTTGCTCTCGTTATTAGTGATGGGTAAGTGTAGAGATGGATAGCTTACGTGACTGTTTCGAAGATGTGATTCTGTTTGGTTCACGAAATCGTTATTTTTGTTATTTTAAAAAAGTTTTGTTTTTACAATAATTTTTAAGTCTAAATTGACTTCGGTTAATTGGTATTCTCTCAGATTTCATAGGCCTTTCACATTCTATATTTATCTCAAATTTGCTATTTATGGCAAATTTAATGTTTTATGTCCTTTCCTATTCTGTATTAAATTAGGCTAGGGTTTTTACTTTAAGTATCCCTTGTAAAACCTGCAGCCGACTCATCTACCATTCTATTGAATAAACTTTGAGTTTGATTGAGATTTAATCTTGTTTTTTTTTTTTTTACAGAATATTGATGTTGGTCGTATTCCAGCGTGTTTTTCTGTTTTTGAACCTAAAAACCTCTTCATAGATCCATGCATGCTCTTTATCCCGAGGTGCTTACTTCTATCGTATGGATATACTTTTACTTTTTTTTTATTACATCTGAATTTTACAAGACTGAAGATGCTTGCAAGTAAGTAGATAGTCAAAGGTATGCCTCATATTATTCTTCCAGAAGAAGTTGGTGAGAGCAGTGTCCTCAACAAACACCACAGAGCTAGTTTTGCTAAGGAGATCAACTGGAAAGTAAAGAGACCATAGGAGTTAGTTCACACAGATGTGTGTGGACCGATAGAGTCTATGCCAACCGGACATAATAAGTACTTTCTCACCTTTACTAATGATTTTAGTAGAAATACCTTGATATACTTTTTGAAGAGTAAGTCAGAAATATTAAATTGCTTTAAAGATTTGAAAGTAATTGCGGAGAAGCAAGGTATAACATTTATTATTATTTTTAAATCATTTTAATATAAAAAATAACTACAAATGTAAATAGCCTCAACTCAGTTGTAGAGGGAACATGCATGTCATTTCACAAATTAAGAGTTTGTTTGTTAGGTGAAATGGGGGCTCTGTTCCCCTCAGAAACTGCAGGATTGATAATCTAATCAACAGGAGGTACAATCCATGGTACGTAGTTTTCAAAACAAATAATTAAAGAAGGGTCAGCCAGGTTGTTTTCTTTTGTTCAAAGACGAACATAATTTGATCTCTTCACACAAGTTCTAGTGTGAAGATCTAATTGTTCGACGAAATTATTTCATGGATGAACTTGTCCAAATTAATGGAGGATGTTCCCTTCGATCCTACAGCTTCTTCGGCCAACCTCTTCCACTCCATAGCCTTTTCCCTCATTTTCTCACCCTCACCCCCTTCCATCAGCTCCTTCATGTAGAAATTAGAGAACAAAAGAATACTGAATAATGTTGTGTATTTCATTCATTGATTAGCTGTGTATTTATACAACAATTTGTAACTATAAAGTGTATGAGTTGTATGAGCTGACTGTACAATGCATAACAGATTGCATAACAATAATAAAGTACACATATGTTTTACAGTTCTTCAACACTCCCCCTCAAGTTGGACAGTGGATATCCTGCACTCCCAACTTGCGAATCATAGGAGCAAATAAATCTTTTCCCAGAGGCTTTGTGAAGGTGTTTGTCAGTTGGTCTGCAGAGTTCACATGCTTCGTACCTATCGATCCATCTTAAATTTTATCTCTAATGTAGTGGCAATCCATTTCTATGTGTCTTGTTCGCTCATGGAAAACTAGATTGGCTGCAATGTGTAGAGCAACCCGATTATCACAGTATAACAAAATAGGTTCTTCGTGGGAGAGAATGTGTCTTGAAAATCAACACCTTCCAACTGAGTGAAGCCTTTGGTGACTAATCGAGCTTTGTACTGCTCAATAGAACCATTTGATTGGTGTTTGATTTTAAACACCCAACGACAACCAATGAGGAACTTGCTTGCTAGAAGAGGGACAAGAGTCCAAGTACCATTTTTCTAGAGAGCTTGCAATTCAGAAGCCATTGTTGCTTGCCATTTAGGATTAGAAGCAGCCTCAGAATAGGATCGCGGTTCGGTGGCTGAGCTAATCTGAGCAGAAAAAAATGAAGAGCAGGTGTATACCGGTGATAAGAGACAAAATTAGCTAGTGGATATTTCGTACCTTTAACGGGAATGGGTAACAAGGATGATGATTGGGATGAGGAAACGGTGGAGAAGAGATAATCACGAAGCCTGGCCGGTGGAGCCGTGGACCGGGTGGAACACCAAATGGGAGCTAAGTCATGGGATGGTGATTAAGTTGGGGAATGGAGAGGTGGATGTTCAAAAGCAGAAGGTGGGAGCGGATTATTGTCTGGTAGAGGAGAAGAGTCTGGTAATGTGTTTGGTGGTGGGTATGTGAAAGAATCATAGTGTTCATGGGTCGGGATGGGTATTGGGACAAAATGTGATGAAGGGTCGGTTTGTGAGTGTGGAGGGGAAGCAAAAGGGAAAATCGTCTCATGAAATATGACATCGCGACTGGTAAAAAATGTTTTATTTGATAAATCATATAATTTATAAGCTTTTTATCCAACAGGATAACCAATAAAAATTGACGGTATGGAACAATGATCAAATTTATGGGAAGGATGGACATAAGTAGCGTAAGTTAAACAACCAAAAACACGTAAATGAGAAAATGAAGGTGGTTTTGAATAAAGGAGTTCGAATGGTGTTTTAAAAGAAAGAACCGGTGAGGGTAGTCGATTGATAAGGTGTACAGCAGTAAGAGCACACTCTCCTTAAAAAAATTAGGGAGACTAGCCTGAAATTTTAAGGCTCAAGCTACCTGTAAAATGTGACGGTGTTTACGTTCCACAACTCCGTTTTGTTGAGGTGTATAAAAACAAGAATGTTGAAAAATGACACCATGATCATTAAAAAGAGTGCGAAGAGAAATAAATTCTCCACCATTGTCACTGTGAAATATTTTAATGTGGGACTCAAATTGGGTAAGAACATAATTAAAGAAATTCTTAAGAAGCGATTGTGCCTCACTTTTGTGACGCATTAAAAAGATCCATGTGAAACGCGTGTAATCGTCAACAATAGTGAGAAAATAAAAAGCACCAGAAATTGAAGAGTATCGATAGCGACCTCAAATATCACAATGTATTAGTTCAAAAGGTTTTACAGAAGAAATGACACTATGACAAAAAGGTAAACGACTTTGCTTGGCTAAAGGATAGATAAGACAAGCTTTAATTAACTGAACTGGAAAATTTAAAAAGTTCTTTGCGATGAAAGTTAAACGAGATGGTGATACATGACCTAATCGGTTATGCCAAAGATCGGCGGAGGAAATGGTGAGGTTGCAAGTCGCTTGATGTGTTGGTGAGATATTCGAGTCGGGTTTTTTTGGCGCCAGTTTCACCAAATAATGGAGCCCATCACGTTGTTTACCCAAACCAATCCTCCTCCTCGTAGCCAAATCCTGCAAAATACACCAATAAGGGAAAAAAGTTATTGAACAATTCAATCCTTTCGTCAACCGGCTAACCGACATTAAATCCACTTTAAAAGTAGGCACACAACACATTTTTCAAATAATAAATGGAACTAAGGGGCAATGATCCTCTTGCAATGATTTCCGCTTTTTCTCCGTTGGGCAACACTACAGGAGGTAATGAGCAAACAATGTCCGTTTTGAATAGTGACTTCAATGATGAAATGATGTGATCCGTTGCCCCACTGTCAATAATCCAATTGCGGGAGATATTTTTTGACAGACCTGGTTTTGCGGCTGTAAGTGCTTGAGAACTGGATGCCTCATTTTTTATGTCAAGCAATGACAATAACTATTTTATCTGCTCTTCTGAAATCCCCATAGCCGAACTCTTATTTTCTTTTTTGGACTGGCTGTATTTGGCTGACCTGTTATAAAATAGGCTTGGGCCCGTAGACACATTATTGGAGGCTGGCCTGTTGTAGAAATATGTTGCCCTATTAGAAAATGGGCTTGGGCCCGAAAATCTTGCCCTTGGGTGGCCTGCCGGATAGCCTTTTAAGGCATAACAAGTCTGGGCCCAATGGCCCATTTGCCCGCAATGTGTACATTGCGGGCGACCCTTCATGCCAGGCCCAGGCATTCGGGTCTCAAAATCTCCAGCCCACCTCCTTCTTTCATCAGCCCGTCTCCTTTCTCTTTCGTCTTCTCCTCTCTGCGAGCGGCCATGGAAGCTGTCTGGAGAAGGGCGCGACCCATATGGTCGTTCGATCCTTCTCCCTTCACCCGTGGCCATGGGTCTGTTACTTCCACTCCGAACAGCCATGGCAGCACTTCCACCATGGTTGTCTCCGTGATGGGTTGAGCTGAGGAGGCGCTGCTTCTCCTCCTGAGAAACCGAGTATGCCTGTCGGACTGAAGGAAGAGGGTGCATCAAGAGAATTTGGCCGCGAACACCACTGTAAGTGTCGTTCAACCCCATCAAAAACTGCATGAGCTTTTGTTGTTCTTGTTGTCCCGTGGGTATAGAGACATTGTAAGAGCTCAATTAGTCCCATAGGCCCTTCATTTTTGTATAATAAAGTGAGACTGAGAGGTGTTCTTGACGTAAATAAGAAATTTCTCTTTGGATTTCAAAAATCCGGGGAGCATTACTCTGAGAAAATCTTTCTCGGAGGTCTTCCCAAACTTCAATGGCAGTGTTGTAGTAGATGACACTGTATGAAATTTCGGGATTAATTGTGTTAATAATCCATGAGTGAACCATATCATTGCACCGGGACCAAGAGGCATAGTTCTCAGGGTCTGTTGAAGGTGATGGTGGGATGATTGAGCCATCTACGAACCCTAATTTGTTCTTAGAATTCAAGGCCAAAGACATGGTCCTTCTCCAGGTAGAATAATTATTCCCATTTAAGGGTTTTGAGATGAGAATCAGACCGGGGTGGTCTGAATGGTGAGAAAAATAGGGGCTTCAGACATTTGAGGATTCTGGGTTGGAATTGACAATTTCTTTGCCATGGACAGATTGGGTTTGTTGAGTCATTGTGGCTGGATAATTTTGGGTGTTTTGGGTAGATGAATTGAAGATGCTGCACTTTGCTGATTTGAATTGAACTGGAACTTATTTGAATTGATTTTGAACTTTGTTTGAGTGTGAACTTTGCTGGAAAAATTGAAGATGATTGATTCTGGGTGTCAAGAACTTTGCCGGAAAAAAAATGATTCTTGGTGATTTGAGAAACAAAAATTCTACTGATCTTGCTCTGATACCATGTAGAAATTAGAAGACAAGAAATACTGAATAATGTTGTGTATTTCATTCATTGATTAGCTGTGTATTTATACAACAATTTGTAACTATAAAGTACACATGCTAGCTTGTGTATGAGCTGTATGAGCTGATTGTACAATGCATAACAGATTGCATAACAATAATAAAGTACACACTTCTTCAACACTTCACAAGCATCTCCACTTGTTCCCTCTTAACGTTATTGTCAATCTCCATACCAACTCCCCATTCGTTGCAGCTATACCTGCAGTTCATTGCTTGATCACCAAAGAAGGGCCAGCACACCATGGGAACACCAGCACACAAGCTCTCAATGGTCGAACCCCAGCCACTATGTTTAAATTTGATAATTATTTTATTTATTTTAATATACAAAATTATTATGCATAAGATAGATTACCTTCAACATGTTCGGTCTCAAAGAGAATTTTCCTGTCATTTACAGCAGCAAATCTTGTTTTTCTATTTCCAAATTTTGGATCTTCCTTGAGTTGTTTTTAGTTAACGCCATGTTCCGCTAGGTCATTGTGCGATCACTACCACCACTGACTACATGTCCCTCCAAGATGCAGGGATTTTATGAATTAATTAATTATTCTATTTTAGAGATTGTTTTTTGTTTTTTAAATTAAGTCAGAAAAATAATAATAATAATAATAGCAAGTTGATGCTATGAAAGTGAGTGCATTTATGGCTGAAAGATTCGAGAGACAACTTGCTCTCGTTATTAGTGATGGGCAAGGGGAGAGATGGATAGCTACGTGACTGTTTCGAAGATGTGATTCTGTTTTTTTTCGAAATATTTTTTATTTATAAATATATTTGAATTATATTTTATTAAAAATATTTTTAATATTATTACATAAAATTAAAATTATTTTTTTTTACCTAGAAATAAATCAAAATAATATGTTTTACTTTTTAAAGATTATTTTTAATATTAGAATGTGATAAACTTTAAAAATATTTTTTTTAATTTAAAAAATAAAATAAAATAATATATTTTTTTAAGAATATTTTTAAAACATAATAATTGCAGTTTGTTTAATAGGTGAAATGGGGGCTCTGTTGCCATCAGAAACTGATTACAAGTCCCTCCGGCCCCCAAATGTGATTACAATTACCTCAACAAAGAACATTGTTCCTTTAAGCAAACATTTGCGATGGAATTCTGTGTTGACAAATGTGATATGAAGAAGCTTTGCAAAATTAGCTGAGAGACAGAGACAGCGTTTTCTCATTATTAGTAATGGGGGAAAGGGTGAAGTGGGGGCTCTGTTGCCCTCAGAAACTGCGGGATCAATGATCTATTCTTATCAACAATCCATGGTCGTTTTAAAAATATTGAACTCCAGAAGGGGCCCTGCAAATGGAGCATTTATTATGATATTTAAATTTCGAGACAACAAATAAACAAAGGGACAACAAGTTCTACTTGTTCGACGAGATTATTTCATGGATGAACTTGTCCAAATTAATGGAGGATGAGCCCATGGGTGCTGCAGCTTCTTCAGCCAACCTCTTCCACTCCATAGCCTTTTCCCTCATTTTCTCACCCTCAACCCCTTCCATCAGCTCCTTCACAAGCATCTCCACTTGTTCTCTCTTAACGTTATTGTCAATCTCCATACCAACTCCCCATTCGTTGCAGCTATACCTGCAGTTCATTGCTTGATCACCAAAGAAGGGCCAGCACAGCATGGGAACACCAGCACACAAGCTCTCAATGGTCGAACCCCAACCACTATGTGTTAGAAACCCCCCAACTGCTGGATGGTTAAGAACTTCCTCTTGTGGGCACCAGCTTGTAATAAAGCTACGATTTTCAGTTTCTGCAAAATCAGCTGGTAAAACAGCTGACTCACCAGTGACCAAATCTGGCCTTATAATCCACAGGAATGAGATATTACTGTTAGCTAGTCCCATTGCAAACTCCACTAGTTGATCAGCCGTCATCACGGCTATGCTTCCAAAATTCACATACACCACTGATTTGGGTTCTTTTGTGTCAAGCCATTGAAGACACGCAGGGTCTTCTTTCCATAGATTGTAACCAATAGACTTCAAACCATCTTCTTCGATTTGAGTTAGGAGTAACTGGAGTGGACCAATGGAGTAAACTCGAGGGAAAATAGTGGAGAGGCCATCTAAAATTTCTGGTTCCAAGGCATCAAAAGTATGGAGAGCAATTGCATGAGCTTTAACAGAGGTTTCAGCAGCTCCCATGACAAAGTTAAACACAACATCATCTGGATCTGTTGTCTGAATAAATGGAAAATATTTAAGACGAACGTCTTTCATACCAGGAGCGCAGTCTACTTTTGTCTCAAGATAGCCATTGCTTATATCGCTCAAATCTGCAACACACAATGCTATTAGACCAAGCTCAACATGAAATTTCATTCCTTAGAAAAGAATAAAGTTGTAAAATAGTAATAAAGCCACTTTGCTTCAAAGTTCAATAACTAAACTTAAAAGTACGTGAATTACCTTTGATTGGGATGAAGCCTTTCTCTCTGAGAGTATAGAGCTGTTTAAATCCCATATAGGCACATGCATTCACAGTGGCATACATCACAACTGGAAGACCAACTTCTTCCCCAGCTTTGATGGAGAATGGAGCAAAAGGATCTGCAACAATGCAAGTAATCGGGGGATTGTCCTCTGATACCGCGTTTTTGAGTTTTAAAAGGAGATCTGTGAAGGGTGCCAAGAAGTTTTTGTTTATGGCATCACAGAGAGAAGGTATGGCTTGGGTGGCATCAGTATCTGAAGGAGGGAGACCATCAGGAATGGTTCTGAAATGGAAGCCTGGCAAATCATCAAGGGCATCAGGTCCTCTTGACCTAAGCAAACGTTTCTGATTGAATTCTGTGTTGACAAATGTGATGTGAAGACCTTTGTAGTGAAGAAGCTTTGCAAATTTAAGCATGGTCTTTATATGACCTTGGATTGGACATGGGATCACAACAACATGAGGCTTGGAAATAGATCCCATCTCCCTCTCCCTCTCTCTTACTATCTTCCTAGCGAGCTTCACTATGTTGATCAATCATGACGAGCATTTTCTTGTGATTTATAGGCAGCAATGCTTGTTTTTCTATTTCCAAATTTTTATCTTCCTCGATTTTTTATTATTAATGTCATGTTTTTCTTCTTGTATTCTAGCTAATCATCACAATGCTAGATTTTACCGCTTAATTATTACTATAATATATAAAATCTTATCAGTAAAATCAGCTGGTCGCCTGTAACGTATCACCAACATCTATTATTGGCCCTCTTATGGAGTCGTACGAATGAATGATACGCTTATTTGACCCAGTTATTTTTTCATTGAAAATTATTATTAATCAAAATATATATGCAGATGTAGCCAATAGAAAATTTATTCACAGCAATGAAAATAATAAAAAATTAATAACAGTTAGATAAAAACTCTTTGGAACAACGAGATTTGAACCCACAGCAAAACCCGCAGCAAAACACCATAGCAAAACCCCCAGCTAGCATCTGAAGTTTGAACCTAAAAACTTCTTCATAGATCCATGCATGGCTCTTTATCCGAGGTACTTACTTCTATCGTATGGATATTTTTTTGTTTTTTTTTATTACATCTTAATTTTACACGCCTGAAAATGATTGCAAGTAACTAGAAGATAAAAGGTATGCCAAGTAACTAGATGATAAAAGGTATGCCTCATATTATTCTTCCAGAAGAAGTTGGTGGGAGAGTGTACTCAACAAACACCATAAAGCTAGTTTTGCCAAGAAGAATAACGGAAAACAAAGAAATCACTGGAGTTAGTTCACACAGATGTGTGTGGACCGATAAAATCTATGCCAACTCGAAAAAATACGTAATTTCTCATATTTACTGATGATTTTAGTAGAATTACCTTGACATACTTTTTGAAGAGAAAATCATAAATATTAAATTGCTTTAAAGATTATAAAGTAATTGCTGAGAAGCAGGTATAACATTTTTATTATTTTTAAATCATTTTAATATAAAAAATAACTACAAATGTAAATAGACTCAACTCAGTTGTAGAGGGAACATGCACGTCATTTCACAAATTAAGAGTTTGTTTGTTAGGTGAAATGGAATTAAGAGTTTGTTTGTTAGGTGAAATGGGGGCTCTTCCCCTCAGAAACTGCAGGATCAATAATCTAATCAACAGCAATCCATGGTACGTAGTTTTCAAAATAAAGAACGCCAGAAGGGGACCTGCAAATGGAGACAACAAATAATTAAAGAAGAGCCAGCCAGTTTGTTTTCTTCTGTTCAAAGACGAACATAATGTGATCTCTTCACACAAGTTCTAGTGTGAAGATCTAATTGTTCGACGAGATTATTTCATGGATGAACTTGTCAAAATTAATGGAGGATGTGCCCTTCGGTCCTGCAGCTTCTTCAGCCAACCTCTTCCACTCCATAGCCTTTTCCCTCATTTTCTCACCCTCATCCCCTTCCATCAGCTCCTTCACGAGCATCTCCACTTGTTCCCTCTTAACGTTATTGTCAATCTCCATACCAACTCCCCATTCGTTGCAGCTATACCTGCAGTTCATTGCTTGATCACCAAAGAAGGGCCAGCACACCATGGGAACACCAGCACACAAGCTCTCAATGGTCGAACCCCAACCACTATGTTTAAATTTGATAATTATTTTATTTATTTTAATATACAAAATTATTATGCATAAGATAGATTACCTTCAACATGTTCGGTCTCAAAGAGAATTTTCCTGTCATTTACAGCAGCAATTCTTGTTTTTCTATTTCCAAATTTTAGATCTTCCTTGAGCTATTTTTAGTTAACGCCATGTTCCGCTAGGTCGTTGTGCGATCACTATCACTGACTACATGTCCCTCCAAGATGCAGGGATTTTATGAATTAATTAATTATTATATTTTAGAGATTGTATTTTGTTTTTTAAATTAAGTCAGAAAAAAATAATAATAATAATAATAATAATACTAGCAAGTTGATGCTATGAAAGTGAGTGCATTTATGGCTGAAAGATTCGAGAGACAACTTGCTCTCGTTATTAGTGATGGGCAAGGGGAGAGATGGATAGCTACGTGACTGTTTCGAAGATGTGATAATGGTTTTTTTGGAAATATTTTTTATTTTTAAATATATTATAATTATTTTTTATGAAAAATATTTTAAATATTATTACATCAAAATTAACTAGTTTGTTTGATAGTATAATTAAAATTGTTTTTAAAAATATTTTTTTATTTAGAAATAAATCAAAATAAAATATTTTATTTTTTGAAAATTATTTTTAATATTAGAACCTGAAAAAACTTTAAAAATACTATTTTTTTAATTTAAAAAATAAAATAAAAAATATTTTTTTAAAAAAATAATAACAAACATTGCGTAAGAGTTTGTTTAATAGGTGAAATGGGGGCTCTGTTGCCATCAGAAACTGATTACAAGTCCCTCTCCCTCAAATGTGATTACAATTACCTCAACAAAGAACACTGTTCCTTTAAGCAAACGTTTGCGATGCAATTCTGTGTTGACAACAAATGTTATGTGAAGAAGCTTTTCAAAATTAGCTGATGACAGCTTTTTCTTATTATTAGTAATGGGGAAAGGGTGAAGTGGGGGCTCTGTTGCCCTCAGAAACTGCAGGATCGATGATCTATTCTTATCAACAATCCATTGTAGTTTTGAAAATAAAAAAGGCCAGAAGGGGCCTGCAAATGGAGTATTTATTATGATATTTAAATTTCGAGACAACAAATAAACAAAGGGACAACCAGTTCTACTTGTTCGACGAGATTATTTCATGGATGAACTTGTCCAAATTAATGGAGGATGTGCCCTTCGGTCCTGCAGCTTCTTCAGCCAACCTTTTCCACTCCATAGCCTTTTCCCTCATTTTCTCACCCTCAACCCCTTCCATCAGCTCCTTCACAAGCATCTCCACTTCTTCCCTCTTAACGTTATTGTCAATCTCCATACCAACTCCCCATTCGTTGCAGCTATACCTGCAGTTCATTGCTTGATCAGCAAAGAAGGGCCAGCAGACCATGGGAACACCAGCACACAAGCTCTCAATGGTCGAACCCCAACCACTATGTGTTAGAAACCCCCCAACTGCTGGATGGTTAAGCACTTCCTCTTGTGGGCACCAGCTTGTAATAAAGCTACGACTATCAGTTTCTGCAAACTCAGCTGGTAAAACAGCTGACTCACCAGTGACCAAATCTGGCCTTATAATCCACAGGAACGAGATCTTACTGTTAGCTAGTCCCATTGCAAACTCCACTAGTTGACCAGCCGTCATCATCGTTATGCTTCCAAAATTCACGTACACCACTGATTTGGGATTCTTTGTGTCCAGCCATTGAAGACACGAACGGTCTTCTTTCCATAGATTGTAACCAATAGACTTCAAACCATTTTCTTCGATTTGATTTAGGAGTAACTGGAGTGGACCAATGGAGTAAACTCGAGGGAAAATAGTGGAGAGGCCATCTAAAACTTCTGCTTCCAAGGCATCAAAAGTATGGAGAGCAATTGCATGAGCTTTAACAGAGGTTTCAGCAGCTCCAATGACAAAGTTAAACACAACTTCATCTGGATCTGTTGTCTGAATAAATGGAAAATCTTTAAGACGAACTTCTTTCATACCAGGAGCGCAGTCTACTTTTGTCTCAAAATAGCCATTGCTTAGATCGCTCAAATCTGCAA
>CM063603.1:1609099-1661664 GCA_032356905.1 Salix exigua | reverse complement strand
TTAGATTCCGAGGCAATCTGATTCCGATTTATATTTTGAGCAATCAATTCATACATGTATAGAGGGATTTACATATGCATGAACAAGCCACACAAGTACTCGTAATATTACACGAAGTGTGGTGTAGAGCAAGCGTTGGTTACTCATTCTCTCGTGTCACTACTAAAAGAGGCGATTTGCAGCGGAATTGTCCGTTGCAAATAACTAAGCTTGTCGTTGTAAATTTCAATTTGCAACGGATGCATCCCGTTGCAAAACCTGATCCGTTGCAAATTTCTTTGCAACGGATAATCCGTTGCAATATCGGTTTACTTTGTTGCAAATGCTTTGTTTCGCAACGGAATATTCATTGCAATATTAGTTTACTTTGCAACGGATATTTCGTTGCAATCTAATTTGTATTTTGCAACGGAGATTTCGTTGCAAATGGATAGATATTGCAACGGATTATCCGTTGCAACATAATAACATATTGCAACGAATATGTTAATATGACATAAATACACAAATATATAATTAAAAAGTCAGAAAACTGTAAATTTATTTAAAGAAACAAACTTAGACAAAAGAGCATAAAATTTAATTTTGAAGCCAATATTTATTATTATTTTAAAAGATTTATTCATCTTATTATTATATAAAATATATTTAAGAATACTGACATGAATTTATGTCTCTAAGAAAATCCCAGGTCATTTTTCCTCTCTCTCTATATTTTTAGGCGATAATATTCAATAAATATTTGAACATTATATTAGTTTTACATACTTAACTTCACATAAATATACAAATATATAATTAATTTGATATATTTTCAATAATATCTTAAATTTAAAAGATAAAATTGAAGTACATCCAAACACTGAAATCAAATAATTCAAAACAAAATCGAAAATTAAAAAAAAATAAACCTAAATAAAAGAGCACAAAAACAACAATTTGCAAATTCCGTTGCAACGGATATTGCAATGGATTATCCGTTGCAACATGATAACATATGGCAATGGAAATTCCGTTGCAAATTTCGTTAAAAAAATGAATTTGCAATGGAAAGTCCGTTGCAAATCGATTTTCAATTGGAAATTTTGCATCAATTTTTGCAACGATTTTTGTTGTTGCAAAAATCGTTGCAAAGGACTCCTTTTTGTAGTGGTCTTTGCTCCGATTTCTATCTGAGTACTACTTTTATGTAGATCGATGCAGACAGAAATACCAATTTCTTTCCCTTAAAATCTGATTAGAGAAAGTGCTTTCTCAAGATTCTTGGCCTTAATTTCGATATAATTAATCTCGTACCGATACAGAGCGGTATAGCGACATCTGGGTAGAGTTCAAAGCCAGAGGAGAGAGATGCAAATTAGAAGGAATTAAGGCAGTAAAAATAAGCCAGGGATAGCCTTTGTTGGCTCTGTTACATAAGCACCACTCAATGAAGAGCATGAGAAAATGAGCATTCGAGAGAATATGCAGGAGATCACCAACATTTACAACAAGCGATCCGTTCATGGGAGATACTAGAACCCAAACTAGTTAATTATTCATTGTAACCAAACTAGGATAATTTTTTCTGTGTAGTACTAATATTGAATAACATAATTTTAAAGAAATAAGGTATAAAAATTTAAGACAACATTGAGTTAATTACAAAATTTTTAATAAATACATTATCAAATGATAAATTATTAGATTTAAACCATTATATATAGAGCAGTTGTAAATATTAATTATTCATAAATACAACCTGAATGATAAATTATTTCAATTGTTATTTTTATTATTGAAGGAAAACAAATATTATTTGATTTGAAGAACAAATAAAATTATTAAAGGATAAAATTAAAGGGCAGAAGGACACTTCATATTATTGTTATTATAAATGTAATTATTATAATCACTTAGATTATAATAAAATTTGCTGCTTAAGATTTTTTGTTCGATACTAATGTTAAGTCATACAATTTTAAAGAAATAAGATAAAAAATTAAGAGCAATATTGAGCCATAATTTTTTTTAAATCATTAATCCGGGATATTAGATTTGAAATATTATATGTACACAAGTTGCAAGACTTAATTCCTAATAAATATAACATCGAATGATAAATTACTTGAATTATATTAGCCAAAAATAATATTATGATGATTATGAGATATTATCAAACTATGAAAAATAATCTAAGTTGACGTGTTATTTTCTTTCATGTTTCCTACAAAACTTTTGTTTATTTTGTTTATTTTATATATTTATTTTATTATTGATAAGGTGTTGCAAATAATGATAATAATTATTTTAAGGTATATTTTCTAAAAACAAATATGTCGAGGTAATTACATATTTAGATAGTGGTTTAATATTAACGCATTAAAATACATACATACATACATACATACATACATACATACATATATATATATATATATATATTAATGTGTTAATATTAAACCACTTTAAAAACAAATCTCAAACTAATTTAATCTATGTGTTTTGAAATACTTTTAATATAATAATATCGAAATAAATCTTAAAAATAAAAATATAATATAATTTCTTTTACAGAAAAATCACATTATACTAAAATATATATCAAGTTACATGTAAATAAAATATATGAAAAGAAACATAAAGATAACAAATCAGTAATAACAAAATATTCACTATACATATATAAGAGAGAGTTTCCCTTTTATTTCACGACACTAAAGCTAAATTTACTCTATTTTTAACACAAGATGCATTTAATAAAAATAAATAATAAAAAAATTAAAAATAAAAATATAGATAAAACACAGAATTAAGAACCATCCAAAAGAATAAAAATGAATAAAAACTAGACTGAAAGATAAAAAAATAAAAAATAAGTACATAACAAAACAAAACTACACATATTTAAACCGGATAAAAAAATTTATCCCTACAATAATGCGATTCTGCATTGAGGAATGAGGATGACTCCACTCTTCCTTGTTACGTGTACTAAATGTAAGTAGTTGATTACGCACGCCACAATTGAGCGATCGGTGTCAACTTCTCTCTTGCTACGAGACACTGAGATTTCCTAAATGTTACTCTAACAATCTCCAATCAAAAAAATTTATATTATTTTTTTAATATATTTTTTTTAATTAAAATCCCTTTAGACTTGAAATTTATACAAACCTATATAACCTTGTGCTTAATTTTTATCAAATAAAATAGAGGTGATAAGATTTAAAATCGTGACTGCTGGGTCAACAAGATTATCATACCATGTTAAATAACCATCTTATCTGAATATTTAAATTATCAAATAAAACTTTAAAATATAATTTATATCCTACTATAACAAATATAAAGCATGTAGAAGAAGTTCTTGGGTTTGAACTTCATATGCTAGCAACAATTATTGATGTTGTGTTTGGGTGCGGGTTTCCACACTTATATATGTGAGTTCCAAAGAGTTTTATCCAACTGTTGTTAATTCCATTTAGTATGCCCATTGCTGTGAATAAAGTTTTCGATTGGCTACATCTGCATATATGTTTTAATAATAATTTTCACTGAAAAAACAACTGGGTCAAATAAGCGTATCATTCATTCGTACGCCTCGATAAAAGGGCCAATAATAGATGATGGAGATACGTTACAGGCGACCAGCTGATTTACTGATAAGATTTTATATATTATAAATATATTTAATCGGTAAATATAATTAACAAGAAAAACATGACATTAATAATTAAAAAATCGAGGAAGATAACACTTTGGAAATAGAAAAACAAGCATTGCTGCCTATAAATCACAAGAAAAGGCTCGTCGGGATTGAACATAGTGAAGCTCGCTAGGAAGATAGTAAGAGATAAGGAGAGGGAGATGGGATCTATTTCCAAGCCTCATGTTGTTGTGATCCCGGGTCCAATCCAAGGAAATCAAAAATTTAAAGAGATTTCCTAAATGTTATGCCAGCCATCTCCTATCAAAAAAATTATATTATTTTTAATATATTATTTTAAGTGAAAGCTCTTTAAACTTGAAATTTATACAAAGCTATATAATTTTGTATTTAATTTTTATCATATAAAATAGAGATGATAAGATTTAAAGTTATGACCACTGAGTCAATAAAATTTTAATATAATATAATTTATATTATACTGTAACAAATATAAATATAAAGCATCTAGAATAAGTTCTTGGGTTTAAACTTCATATGCTAGCAACAATTATTGATGTGGTGTCTCGCTGCGGGTTTCCACACTTATATATGTGGGTTCCAAAGAGTTTTATCCAACAGTTGTTAATTCCATTTAGTATGCCCATTGCTGTGAATAAAGTTTTCCATTTAATAATAATTTTCACTGAAAAAACAACTGGGTATCATTCATTCGTACGACTCGATAAAAGGGCCAATAATAGATGATGGAGATACGTTACAGGCGACCAGCTGATTTTACTGATAAGATTTTATATATTTTAAATATAATTAAGCGGTAAAATCAAGCATTGTGATGCCTGGCTCGAATACATCAAGAAAAACATGACATTAATAAAAAAACGTAATAATGAAGGAAGATAAAAATTTGGAAATAGAAAAGCAAGCATTGCTGCCTATAAATCACAAGAAAAGGCTCGTCGGGATTGAACATAGTGAAGCTCGCTAGGAAGATAGTAAGAGATAAGGAGAGGGAGATGGGATCCATTTCCAAGCCTCATGTTGTTGTGATCCCATGTCCACTCCAAGGTCATATAAAGACCATGCTTAAATTTGCAAAGCTTCTTCACTACAAAGGTCTTCACATCACATTTGTCAACACAGAATTCAATCACAAACGTTTCCTTAGGTCAAGAGGGCCTGATGCCCTTGATGATTTACCAGGCTTCCATTTCAGAACCATTCCTGATGGCCTTCCTCCTTCAGATATGGATGCCACCCAAGCCATACCTTCTCTCTGTGATGCCGTGAACAAAAACTTCTTGGCACCCTTCACAGATCTCCTTTTGAAACTCAAAAACGCAGTATCAGAGGACAATCCCCCGATTACTTGCATTGTTGCAGATCCATTTGCTCCAGTAGCCATCAGAGCTGGGGAAGAAGTTGGTCTTCCAGTTGTGATGTATGCCACTGTGAATGCATGTGCCTATATGGGATTTAAACAGCTCTATACTCTCAGAGAGAAAGGCTTCATCCCAATCAAAGGTAATTCACGTAGTTTTAAGTTTAGTTATTGAACTTTTAAGCAAAGTGGCTTTATTACTATTTTACAACTTTATTCTTTTCTAAGGAATGAAATTTGATGTTGAGCTTGGTCTAATAGCATTGTGTGTTGCAGATTTGAGCGATCTAAGCAATGGCTATCTTGAGACAAAAGTAGACTGCGCTCCTGGTATGAAAGACGTTCGTCTTAAAGATTTTCCATTTATTCAGACAACAGATCCAGATGATGTTGTGTTTAACTTTGTCATGGGAGCTGCTGAAACCTCTGTTAAAGCTCATGCAATTGCTCTCCATACTTTTGATGCCTTGGAACCAGAAGTTTTAGATGGCCTCTCCACTATTTTCCCTCGAGTTTACTCCATTGGTCCACTCCAGTTACTCCTAAATCAAATCGAAGAAAATGGTTTGAAGTCTATTGGTTACAATCTATGGAAAGAAGACCGTTCGTGTCTTCAATGGCTGGACACAAAGAATCCCAAATCAGTGGTGTACGTGAATTTTGGAAGCATAACGATGATGACGGCTGATCAACTAGTGGAGTTTGCAATGGGACTAGCTAATAGTAAGATCTCATTCCTGTGGATTATAAGGCCAGATTTGGTCACTGGTGAGTCAGCAGTTTTACCAGCTGAGTTTGCAGAAACTGAAAATCGTAGCTTTATTACAAGCTGGTGCCCACAAGAGGAAGTTCTTAACCATCCAGCAGTTGGGGGGTTTCTAACACATAGTGGTTGGGGTTCGACCATTGAGAGCTTGTGTGCTGGTGTTCCCATGGTCTGCTGGCCCTTCTTTGCTGATCAAGCAATGAACTGCAGGTATAGCTGCAACGAATGGGGAGTTGGTATGGAGATTGACAATAACGTTAAGAGGGAAGAAGTGGAGATGCTTGTGAAGGAGCTGATGGAAGGGGTTGAGGGTGAGAAAATGAGGGAAAAGGCTATGGAGTGGAAAAGGTTGGCTGAAGAAGCTGCAGGACCCAAGGGCTCATCCTCCATTAATTTGGACAAGTTCATCCATGAAATAATCTCGTTGAACAAGTAGAACTTGTTGGCCCTTTGTTTATTTGATGTCTCGAAATTTAAATATCATAATAAATGCTCCATTTGCAGGGCCCCTTCTGGCCTTTTTTATTTTCAAAACTACAATGGATTGTTGATAAAGAATAGATCATCGATCCTGCAGTTTCTGAGGGCAACAGAGCCCCCACTTCACCCTTTCCCCATTACTAATAATGAGAAAACGCTGTCTCTGTCTCTCAATTATGTCATCAGCTAATTTTGCAAAGCTTCTTCACATCACATTTGTCAACACAGAATTCCATCGCAAACGTTTGCTTAAAGGAACAGTGTTCTTTGTTGAGGTAATTGTAATCACGTTTGGGGAGAGGGACTTGTAATCAGTTTCTGATGGCAACAGAGCCCCCATTTCACCTATTAAACAAACTCTTACGCAATGTTTGTTATTATTTTTTTAAAAAAATATTTTTTATTTTATTTTTTAAATTAAAAAAATAGTATTTTTAAAGTTTTTTCAGGTTCTAATATTAAAAATAATTTTCAAAAAATAAAATATTTTATTTTGATTTATTTCTAAATAAAAAAATATTTTTAAAAACAATTTTAATTATACTATCAAACAAACTAGTTAATTTTGATGTAATAATATTTAAAATATTTTTCATAAAAAATAATTATAATATATTTAAAAATAAAAAATATTTCCAAAAAAACCATTATCACATCTTCGAAACAGTCACGTAGCTATCCATCTCTCCCCTTGCCCATCACTAATAACGAGAGCAAGTTGTCTCTCGAATCTTTCAGCCATAAATGCACTCACAAACATAGCATCAACTTGCTATTATTATTATTATTATTTTTCTGACTTAATTTAAAAAACAAAAAACAATCTCTAAAATAGAATAATTAATTAATTCATAAAATCCCTGCATCTTGGAGGGACATGTAGTCAGTGGTGATAGTGATCGCACAATGACCTAGCGGAACATGGCGTTAACTAAAAATAGCTCAAGGAAGATCTAAAATTTGGAAATAGAAAAACAAGATTTGCTGCTGTAAATGACAGGAAAATTCTCTTTGAGACCGAACATGTTGAAGGTAATCTATCTTATGCATAATAATTTTGTATATTAAAATAAATAAAATAATTATCAAATTTAAACATAGTGGCTGGGGTTCGACCATTGAGAGCTTGTGTGCTGGTGTTCCCATGGTGTGCTGGCCCTTCTTTGCTGATCAAGCAATGAACTGCAGGTATAGCTGCAACGAATGGGGAGTTGGTATGGAGATTGACAATAACGTTAAGAGGGAAGAAGTGGAGATGCTTGTGAAGGAGCTGATGGTAGGGGATGAGGGTGAGAAAATGAGGGAAAAGGCTATGCAGTGGAAGAGGTTGGCTGAAGAAGCTGCAGGACCGAAGGGCACATCCTCCATTAATTTGGACAAGTTCATCCATGAAATAATCTCGTCGAACAATTAGATCTTCACACTAGAACTTGTGTGAAGAGATCAAATTCTGTTCGTCTTTGAACAGAAGAAAACAACCTGGCTGGCCCTTCTTTAATTATTTGTTGTCTCGAAATTTAAATATTATAAAAAATGCGTCCATTTGCAGGCCCCCTTCGGGCGTTCTTTATTTTGAAAAATACTATCATAATCCGATTTTTGGTTTATTTCCTAAAATAAAATAAAAATAATAAAAATAAAATTAAGAAATTCGGTATAGGTAGAAAAATCAATGTGAAAATTTTTGTTGTTTTTGTGAGTCCACTCATCTCTTTGGTTTCAAAAATAGAGAAAATATAGATTTAAGGCAAAAATAATTTATCGTTGGATGATCTGTGTAAAAATTAAGTGAAACAACATAATTATTTTTTTATGGGTTGATTTGATTTAATCGTCGACAAATTTAAAGTTTAATTATGATCAGGAAGTAATTTCAGGTCCAATTGAAGGATTTAATTAAGTGCAAGGACTTAATTATACTTTAAATTGGTCAAGTTAATTTCTTGAATCTAATTCGAGCTCAATTGATGAGAATAGAATTTTCGGAGACCGATTTGAATTTTTAAGTTAATTATGTGAAATCATGGGCTAAATTGAACAAATTAAGAATTTAACGGTCAATTGAGGGTTAAATAGCACAAATCAGAAACCAGAGACCAAAATAAAAAAGGCGCACACATTTAAGGTTACTGTTGAAATTTTGACGAGGATACAATTGCTTAAAATGAAAAAATTAAAACTAATTGGGGGTGCGATTGAACCAATCAAACATTGAAGGACTAAATTGCAATTTTCCAAAGCCAAGATTGCATGTGCTGCATTGTTCCGACACCGGAACAGTGCAGAGCACAGCTTTGTAACCCACAACTCTACAACCCCATCCCTCTGCAATACACAACACACACACACAAAATGCATGCCTCTATTTCACTATAAATACTCATCTGCAGCTCAAGAGAAAGGGGGAGAAGGAAAAAGAAGATGAACAGAGGAGAAAGGAGAGAAAAACAGAGGAGAAAACTGAGAGGGAGACTAAAAAGAAGAAAACTGAGAGGGAGACCAGAAAGAAGAAAACAAAGGAAAGGGGAGGAGAAAAAAAACAGAGGGAGTGCAACTAACTACAAGCCATCTTCATCTTCCTCGCCTCCGAACAGCCAGCCTCACTTGCACAGGAGCAACAACCCACTACCTCTCTCCTCCAGTAAGTGTTTTCTCTCTCTAAAACCAGTCTAGCCAAGCTCTCTCTCCCCCCCCCCCCCAATTTGGCCCCCAATTTTGCATAATTGGCTTGAAAAACTCAAATCGGTCTCCGAAAATTCCAAACTCATCAATTGAACCCGAATTAAATTTACGAACTTGATTTCTCATTGACTAAGCCCTTAATAAAATTAATTTGACCAAATTAAAGTATATTTAAGTCCTTGCACTTAATTAAATCCTTCAATTGGACCCTACATTAATTCTCAAACATAATTATACTTTAAATTGGTCCATGATTAAATCAAATTGGCCTATAAAAATATAAGTATGCCTTTTCACTTCATTTTGACACAGATTTATTCAATGATAAATTATTTTTTCCTTAGATCTATATTTTTCTCTATTTTTGGAGACAAAAGAGATACAATCTAACTCTCAAAAACAACAAAAAATTCCACATTGATTTTTCTTCCAACGTCGACCCCTTCTCTTTTATTTTTGTTATTATTGGGTAGATTTTTGGGAGTAACCCAGAAATTGGGTTATGATACCCATGATGGTTATCCCTCATATTTTCCCATGTCTCTTCTCTCAATTCCAGATCGCGCCCCATACTCTCTCTCTCTCTCTCTCCCGTGCTCCCCCACCGGTCGATGATGCCTAGCTATCATCACTGCGTGCTCAGGGAACACAATAGGACCTTCATTATGCTTGTTGTCCATGACCTGCTTCTGGGATTGCTCTCGCTGGACAACAATGTAAGCCCCTTCAAGGTCCAATTTTGGATCCCTTTGTCACCACGGATTTGTTCAACGGATGAGTCAAGGCCACTAAGGAAGATATAAACTCGGAGCCTTACCATGGCTGAGGAAAGTGAAGGACAACGTCCACTGTTCCAACTTGGAATGCACTCTGGAAGTCGATGTCTTGAAAAAATGGCCACCAATTTTGTGTAATATGTAGATAAAGGATGACTATTTTGTTTTGTGGTAAACGATCATTGGTTTAATTCAAAGATGCAGGTCTTATCAGTGTCCTCGTAGAAGGTTTGAGTGCAACCTCTCATATGTCCTTAGTCGTGGGTAGGTGAATGAACCGCTACATCCACATTGGGTTCATTGAGTCAATGAGCCAACTCTTGACTCGATGGTTCTCGATGACCCATGCATTCAGTCTTGAGTCGCCTATTTCGGGTCTTGTCGTGTCTCCGGTAAGGTATCCAATTTTGTTTCGAGCTTCGATTCTCATTTCCATAAGTTGTGGCCATAATGCATAATTTGTTTCATCCAGTACAATGCTTGTTGGAAATGCTGCGATGTCTTGATGAAAAACAATTTATGGTGACGGGTTGGAGGTAAGTATGTTCGTGGGGTTAATTTCCATTTTGTGAGTTCTAGGTTTGAGATGGGTTTTGTGTTTTTTTTGTGAATTTTTGTTTCTATGTTTGGTGAATTTCTGGGCTCTATGGTTAGGGTTCATATTTCTAGGGTTGTGTTTGAATGTCAGGGTTAGGGTTTTTGAATTTCTGGATTTCAGTTTGGATTTTTTCTAGTTGATTTGAACAGTAAGTGTTTCGGTGAAGAACAAATACTATAGCAGTTTGAATGTGATGAACAGTAGCGATTTCTAGGGTTAATTTAAATAGTAAATATTTGATGAACAATAATACTGGCAATGTAGCCTCCGGACAAAATTAGATTAAAAAACTTGTAAAAAAAAATCTTTAGAGATGCTCTCATACCATGTAAAAAGTTTGAATGTATTTTCCAATATATTTTGCTATTACATTTGATGTTGAATTTACAGAATAATTACAATATTAAACTAGCTAGAATACAACCCTACTTTTCCTAACTAAAACACAGTTTTCATTTTCGGTTAATGACAAAATAACAAACATATTCTTAACACTTATCTTGCTTTTCTCTGCTGATTGCTTCTCCAAGTAATTAGGAAATGTACTAGTCTATTTAGGGGCTGCAGAAGGAAACGATAATTGAGACAACCTACTCCACACATCCTCGATCAATGATGCAAGTAATTCAGGGAGGTTGACTTGCTATAACAAGAAGTTGGTCTTCCAGTTGTGATGTTTGCCACTGTGAATACATGTGGCTATGTGGGATTCAAACACCTCTACGCTCTCAGAGAGAAAGGCTTCACCCCAATCAAAGGTTAATTAATGAACTTTTAAGCAAAGTGGCTTTATTACTATTTTGCTGCTTTATTCTTTTCTAAATTTCCACGCATCCAGATTTTTCCTTGCAACTTGACGAAGAAATGAGTATAAAACATTATCACGACAACTACTTTTTTGTTTATAATATGTTATCTTATACTGTTCGATCGCACAATTCAAAACACGTGCCATAGAACCAAGCAAATTTTATATAATATCCTTGTCTAAATCACTTCTCTATAAATTTGTCAATAATTAAGCGTGCCATAGAAAGAAATTCTGAGCTTGGTCTAATAAGATTGTGTTTTGCTGATTTGAGCGATCTAAACAATGACTATCTAGACACAATAAAGATTTTCTATTTATTCAGACAACAAATCCAGATGAGGTTGTGTTTAATATCATAACCCATCTGGGTTATTCCTTTAAATATACCCAAAATAAAACAAAAATAATATAAAAAATATTAGTGTTGATAGAAAAAACAAGGTAAAAAATTTAGACGTTTTCGAGAGCCCCGAATTGTATCTCTTTTGTGTCTAGAAGTAAAAAAAAAAATACATATTCAAGTCTAAAATAATTTATATTGGATAAATTTGCATAAGAATTGAACCGAAAGGCATGTAGTTTTTTTCCTTTTCTAGTTTTTATCTTCAATAACAAATATAAAGATGTGTCAAATATAGAAATAATTAAAGTAAATATTATTCATTATTTTCTAATTAATAAAATGAAAGGATTAGGAAATTAAACATCTATAGGCTATCAAAGAAATTATTTTAATCATCTAATCAAGGAGATGATCAAGCATTTTTTTAATTCATTTTATTATATTTTCCTTAAAATTTAATCATCTCTATTACATATTTTCCTATCATGATTTTGCTCTCTAAAAAAAAGATTTACTTAGACATAAAAAAATCCTCAATTTTTTTAAAGATAACCTTTGTCCACCTTATCTTATCAGGCATCAAGCATCTTGGCTAGAAAGAATATCTCAGACTATCAGAGCCAAGATATTAATCAATTATCCTAAACATACATCCTACTCCAAGCTACTTGGATGTTTTTAGGAGCTCGTTTTATTTAATTAAAAATAAATAAAAAAGTGGAATGTATAAAAGTAAAGTATGTTAGACTTGAATATGTTGAATGAAGTTATTAAATTCAACAAACTTCTTCGATATTTCCAAAATCTATGAATTCTGTTTGTCTGCACAGAATTTGCTTCCAAAGTCATTCAAAGAGAAATGGAGAGTCACTCGTGGAGGTTTCTTTGTTTTTTCCCCACCATTGTGTTATAAGGAAAGTTCCAAACAGAATTTCCACCATTGTGTTTTCCCCACCGTTCAACAGAATTATGTCTGATATCATAGATTATCAGAATCATATGTATTTTCTATTAAGAAATGGGGGCACTTTAGAGGAATAACACCCGAGAACTATGTTCACTACCCAAAGGTCAAAAAATTGTTGTTAAGGGGTATACACAGAAGTATGGAGTTGATTATCAAGAGACTTTTGCTCCGCTGGGAAAAATGAATACCATTCATATTCTCGTATCTCTAGCAGCAAATCAAGATTGGGTATTATAGCAATTCAACGTCAAGAATGATTTCCTCAATGGAGAACTTGATGAAGAAGTTTATATGGAACTACTCGTTGAGTATATTGCATATACACTAAGGCTCTCCATGCGAACAGGACATGCAAAGCAACGACTCACTCTTGCAACTGTGATCTCGGAAGATCAACTTCAAAACAAGCAAGTCGAAGATTAATAGCGGAACAACTAGGACTCTTTCTTGTCATTTGAATTCAAGTTTAAGTTATCCTTATCACATTGTAATCTTTCTGTTTCATTTTTGATTTGATACATCTCTATATATAACAGAGATTGTAATACATTAAATATAACACAATCAGATATATTTTCATGGTATCAGAGCAATCGTAATTTTTTTTGCCTCAAAATGACAGATTCAAGCTCCAGTCACTCCTCCACATCACCACAAAACCTAGTAACCATTAATGTCACTGCACAAACCCCTCTCAAACTCGCCAGTACTAATTATCTATCATGGAAACTACAATTCCAAACTCTCTTTACAGGCTATGATCTTCTTGGATTTATTGATGGCAGCAAACCGTGTCCCTCAGAAACAATTACCTCAGAAAGTGATAATACCATCAATCCTGCTTATCACCTATGGATAAGACAAGATCAACTTATACTCAATGCATTACTCGGCTCAATTCATCATACCATCATCCCTTTCATTGCCCGTGCCAACACATCCAAGGAAGCTTGGCAAATTCTGGAATCCACTTATGCAACTCCTTCAAGAGGCCAAATCAAACAACCCAAAACCACCTTTAAAGCACTCACCAAAGGTTCTCTTAGCATATCATAATTTATATATTCTATCAAAAACAAAGCAGATGAATTAGCAGTCCTTGGTGCTCCTCTGGGAAGTGAAGATATCACTGACAAAATATTAGAAGAACTAGGGGATGAATATCGTGAGCTGGTGCGTGTTGTACAAGCACGTGATTCTGCCATCTCCTTTGATGAACTACATGAAAAATTACTTATGTTTGAGGCTTCTTTGCCTCCAGCTCATAAGTCTCCTTTGCACTTCTCACCAACAGTTAATGCTGTGAGTGGAAGATCAGGTTTCAGGTATCAACAACAACCTATAAGCAGACCTCATTCTCAGTCTTTTTCTCTTTGGCGTGCTCACCAGCATTCCTTTCCAAGGCACAATAATTCACTTGGTAATCAATATCTGAATCAGAGACCTGGACGACGACAATATATGGGTTATTGTCAGGTCTGTTGAGTCTAAGGGCACACAGCAAAACGTGGCTCCTCCTTCAAATTTGTGCCTCATGAATCTACATCTACCCGCAACTGGCAACCACAGGCTAACCATGCTACTACCACAAATCCAACTACCTCCTCATGGCTACTAGACAGTGGAGCATCACACCATATCACAGCAGACCTAAACAACCTCTCACTACACAACCAGTATACTGGATCAGAAGATGTTATGATTGGAGATGGTACCAGTCTAAGTATTACACATACAGGATCCACTTCTTTGCAAAGTTCATCAGATACATTTAATCTGCAAAACATACTTTGTGTTCCTCTTATTAAAAAAACCTCATATCCATTTATCAATTCTGTGTTTCAAATAATGTGTTTATTGAATTCTTACCTTGGTGTTTTCTTGTGAAGGATCTGCTAACGGGAATGGTTCGCACTCGGGGTGAAACTCAAGGTGGTGTCTATGAATGGTCGGGGTTGCGTCCAGTTTCTGCCTCACCATTTGCCTTCACCAGTCTAAAAATCGCACCAATAAATTGGCACTTTAGATTAAGACATCCATCACTCTCTACTTTGCATCTCATCTTATCAAAAAATAATCTTGGCTCTTCTCCTAACAACAACCAGATTGCTTGCAATGCCTGTGAATGTAACAAGAGTCATAAATTACCCTTTTCTGTGTCCTCGTTAACATCTCGTGCACCTCTAGATGTTATCTTCTCAGATGTTTGGACTGCACCTGTTCATTCAATAGATGGATTTAAATATTATGTCATCTTTGTTGACCACTTTACACGTTACACTTGGCTATATCCTTTACAACACAAATCAGATGTCAAAGCAACTTTCATTCGCTACAAATCCTTAGTTGAAAATTTCTTTAAACAACAAATTGTTACCTTCTATTCAGATAATGGAGGTGAATTCGTTGCCCTCACAGAATACTTTCATCAACAAGGGATTTCTCATAGAACTTCACCTCCATATACACCAGAACACAATGGCATCTCGGAACGTAAACACAGGCATATCGTAGAAACAGGCCTTTCTCTTTTAACTCATGCGTCATTACCATCACAATTCTGGTCATTTGCATTCTCAACAGCAATTTATCTCATAAATCGCATGCCATCAGCATCTTTAAATTATACCTCACCTTATGAGCTCATTTTTCAACAAACCCCCAATTTTACAAAACTTCGTATTTTTGGGTGTTTGTGCTATCCATGGCTTAGGCCATACTCCTCCAATAAACTTGATGTTAAATCCAAACCATGCATTTTTCTTGGATATGCCTCATCCTAGAGTGCCTACATTTGTTTTGAACCAGTGTCTGCCAAATATTACACTTCACGGCATGTTCATTTTGTAGAATCAACTTTTCCTTTTTCTTCGTATAACACTGTCAAGTCCACATCTCCACCTTCACAGCCTAATATAATAACTCCCAATATCATCTCTGTGATTTCCCCATCACCAGCATCTCATTCAATGACACCACCTGCGGTCACATCCTCTGCCGAGACACCTGCCAGCAGTTCCTCCCAAGAAAACACATCCAATACTTCCATGACAACCACCACCTTACCTGATCCACCAGTACCCTTGCTTACTACCCAACCTGAAACACAATCTACACATCCTATGCAGACAAGATCAAAGAATAATATCCACAAACCCTCTCATAAATTTGCCTTAAACACACAAATATCTACACCCCTGGACACTGAACCAGCAACAATAACCCAGGCACTTAAACAATCCCATTGGCGTGAAGCTATGCAACAGGAATACAATGCCTTGATTCAAAATAATACGTGGGAACTGGTACCATCTCAGCAGGCATCTAATTTAATTGGTTGCAAGTGGATTTTCAGGGTGAAGAGGAATTCTGATGGATCAGTGGCTCGGTTCAAAGCACGTTTGGTTGCCAAAGGCTTCAATCAAAGGCCAGGAATTGATTTTTCAGAGACATTTAGTCCAGTAATTAAAGCACCTACTGTCAGACTAATCCTATCTATTGCAGTGAGTCATGGCTGGAAACTTCGTCAATTAGATGTTAATAATGCGTTTCTTCAAGGAACACTGCATGAAGATGTATACATGGTGCAACCTCCAGCTTTTATTGACAAGGAAAAGCCAGAATATGTATGCAAACTGAAAAAGGCGATCTACGGCCTTAAACAGGCGCCAAGAGCATGGTATCATGAACTCAAATCATTTCTGCTATCATCTGGCTTTGTGAACTCAGTAAATGACACGTCCCTATTCATCTACAATAACCACAACCATCTCATTTATTTATTGGTTTACGTAGATGATATTATAATAACAGGGGACAATGATAGTGCAATAAACATGGTTATTTAAAAGCTTGCATACAGGTTTTCATTAAAAGACTTGGGACCCCTTACATACTTCCTTGGTGTGGAAATAAAACAACATTCAAGTGGTTTGGTTCTGTCACAACATCGTTACATTCAAGATCTATTGCTAAAGACCAACATGCAGTGTTCTCGGCCAGTTGATACTCCACTACCTGCTGACAGTTCACCATCTCTTTCCATGGGCATACCTCTAGCAGACCCAACAGAATACAGAGCTACTGTTGGAAGCCTCCAGTACCTTGCTCTCACACGACCAGATATGTCTTTTGCAGTGAACAAGTTGTCCCAATTCATGCATCAACCTACAGATTTCCACTGGAAATTAGTAAAACGTCTCCTGCGATATCTATCTGGCACCAGCAATGAAGGAATACTACTGCATAAGCAATCTCCAGCAAACTTACATGCTTATTCTGATGTTGATTGGGGGGGAATAAGGATGATTTTTCATCCACAGGTGCTTACATTTTGTATCTTGGGAGTAATCTAGTATCATGGTCCTCCAAGAAACAACGTACCATCGCCCGGTCATCCACAGAAGCCGAATATCGCTCAGTGGCTGACACAGCTTCGAAAATAAGCTGGGTGTGCTCTCTGCTGACAGAACTACACCAACATATTGCTCACATTCCTGTCATTTATTGTGATAATATTGGTGCAACACAATTGAGTTCAAATCCTGTGTTTCATTCACGGATGAAGCATGTATCAATTGATTTTCATTTTATACGAGAGCGAGTTCAATCAGGGAAGTTACGTGTCTGTCATGTTTCATCAGACGATCAGCTAGCCGACGCACTGACTAAACCTCTCTCAAGACACAAGTTTGAAAATCTGAAATTCAAGATTGGACTAGCACACGGTAGTCCATCTTGAGGGGGGATATTGAGTATATTACATATACACTAAGGCTCTCCATGCGAGCAGGACATGCAAAGCAACGACTCACTCTTGCAACTGTGATCTCGGAAGATCAACTTCAAAACAAACAAGTCGAAGATTAATAGCAGTAACAACTAGGACTCTTTACTTGTCATTTGAATTCAAGTTTAAGTTATCCTTATCACATTGTAATCTTTCTGTTTCATTTTTGATTTGATACATCTCTATAAATGTCAGAGATTGTAATACATTACAGATCAATACAATCAGATTATTCTCAACTACCACCTAAAGCTAAAACAAAATGTTCATGTAGCTCTGAAGTTTACAAGTTGAAAAAGGCGTTATATGGCCTGAAGCAGTCACTCCAGGCTTGGTTTGGAAGATTCTCCTCCACAATGAAGGAATTTGGTTATAAGCAAAGTAATACATATCACACTTTGTTTATAAAACACAAAGAAGGGAAGGTAACAATTTTGATTGTATATGTGGATGATATAGTCTTGACAGGAAATGACTTAGAAGAGAGAAAAACACTACAATAATTCTAACATCAAAATTTGAAATGAAAGATCTCGAATCATTAAAGTACTTCTTGGGAATTGAGGTCTCAAGGTCAAAAATTGGAATATGTTTATCCCAATGAAAATATGTATTAGATTTATTCACTAAAACAAGAACGCTAGCATGCAAACCTGCCGAAACACCTATAGAGATAAATCATAAGCTTGAAGACTCTGCAAATCAGAATCTGACGGACAAAAGGTGTTATCAATGGTTAGTTAAAAAGTTAATATATCTATCACATACTAGGCCAGATATAGCATATGCAGTAAGTGTGGTAAATCAATTCATGGACTCTCCAGATGAAGAACATATGTAATCAATATATCATATCTTGAGGTACTTGAAGATTGCACCAGGAAGGGGACTACTATTCTCTAAAAATGAGGTTCATGAAATTGAAGGATATACAGACTAAGACTAGATAGGAAATTGGACTGTTAGGAGATCAATGTCAGGTTACTTTATTTTTTGTAGAAGGAAATCTCGTTACTTGGAGAAGCAAGAAGCAGAAAGTGGTTGCTAGATCAACTCTAGGAGCAGAATACCAAGGTGTGGCTCATGGTGTATGCGAATTATTATGCATAAAACATGTATTACAAGATTTGAGGATTGATTATGAGATATTCATACGTCTACACTATGATCATAAGGCAGCTATCAAGATTGCACACAACTCGGTACAACCTCATCGTACCAAACATGTCAAAGTCAACCGACAATTCATTAAGGAAAATTTGATCATAAAATTATTAAATTTCTGTTTGTTCAATCGAAGGATCAGCTAGCTGATGTACTCACAAAGACAATCTAAGGAAAGGTATTTCATGATGTAATTAGAAAGTTGGCCATGATAATATTTACACTCCAACTTGAGAGGGATATAGCCGTTTATAACTATAATAGGGAAAGTATTTTTGATAATTTAAAGTGTATTATATTTTAGCTAAAACTGTATTGCAATTATTTTTTATATAAACCCCCTATTGAAACAGTAATATAATTGAATAAACTGAAATTAATTGTATTTCAAATTCTTACAAATTCGAATAATTAATCACGAGTGAAAAACAGTGAAACAGTGGAAGTGATGGTGATTTGATAAAGATCATCATGAGCTACAAAACTTTGCGATCTGTCAAGTAATAAATTGATGATCAATATCCTGATTGACGGACCAACATCCTCTTTTCTTTTGAATTAAAAAAAATACTTGTAATTGTTGTCTGGTTGGCATCATGTGATCCCAATTTAAAAGATAATCACATTGAGATTATAAAATAAGTAAAACTCATAGATTTAACAGCATAGATTCATAGCTATAATTTCTTAAATAATAGAATTTATTTTCCAATCACGTGACTCACCAACCACTTATTGCAGACTTCATGAATATAATCACATGAATAAAACTGTTTGTTTCCCGGCTACCTTTTATATTGCTTTTTGCAACATATCAATTCCATAGCATTGACCTTACAAAATAGTTTATCTAACATTTGACCTTACAACATTTCACTTAAATTTGAATATAACATTTGATCACTTCCTGCACGTATACAAATAGTTTATCTAGCCCCCGTACACGTTTCTTCTAATTAGGTATATAGACGCTTGGACCTTACAAAATACATATTATACACGTTTCTTCTAATTAGGTATATAGACGCGTGGACCTTACAAAATATATATTATATTTGTTAATTAATCATCTCATTTAAAAACTTATATTGTTAATAGGATTCTAAAATATAATTTATATTATTTTTTAAAATTCTTCTAAAATGAAAGGTCTTTGGATTTGAAACTTGCACACAAGCCTGCTGTACTTTGTAATTGATTTTTATCAAATAGAATGAAGGTGGTGAGATTTGAACTCGTGACTGTTGCGTCAACAAGACTCTGATACCATGTTAATAAATATCTCACCTAAAAACATAATCTGTAATGTAAAACTCTAGAATATGATTTATATTATTTTTTAATAATATTATGCTTATTGTTATTAAAAAAAATATTTATGCTCTTTTATATTAAAACCATTGGTAAGTTTTCATATAATAGATTTGAAAACCGACTGTCAAGCTATATCTTGAAGGCTACAACTGTATATATGTATTTTAATAATAATTTCCAATGAAAGATATAGTTGGGTCAAATAAGCGAATCGTGCATTCATATACGACTAGAAAACGGGCCTAATTCGATAGATGCCGGAGATATTGCAATGTTACGCTACTCGCAGACAATTTTGCTGACAAAATTTAATTAGAACGATCCTTGCATTTTGGAGGCTATATAAGACAGGAAAAGACTCTGAGAATGAGCATAGCACCGAAACTAGCAGGCTACTAATTAAGAGAGAAGGGGAGGGACATGGGATCCATTTCCAAGCCTCATGTTGTTGTGATCCCATGTCCACTCCAAGGTCATATAAAGACCATGCTTAAATTTGCAAAGCTTCTTCACTACAAAGGTCTTCACATCACATTTGTCAACACAGAATTCAATCACAAACGTTTGCTTAGGTCAGGAGGACCTCATGCCCTTGATGATTTGCCTGGCTTCCATTTTGAAACCATTCCTGATGGCCTCCCTTTTTCAGATATGGATGCCACCCAAGCCATACCTTCTCTCTGTGATGCCATGAACAAAAACTTCTTGGCACCCTTCACAGATCTCCTTTTAAAACTCAAAAACACAGTATCAGAGGACAATCCCCCGATTACTTGCATTGTTGCAGATCCTTTTGCTCCAGTAGCCATCAGAGCTGGGGAAGAAGTTGGTCTTCCAGTTGTGATGTATGCCACTGTGAATGCATGTGCCTATATGGGATGTAAACAGCTCTATACTCTCAGAGAGAAAGGCTTCATCCCAATCAAAGGTAATTCACGTACTTTTAAGTTTAGCTATTGAACTTTTAAGCAAAGTGGCTTTATTACTATTTTACAGCTTTATTTTTTCTAAGCAATTAAATTTTATGTTGGGCTTGGTCTAATAACATTTTGTTTGGCAGATTTGAGCGATCTAAGCAATGGCTATCTTGAGACAAAAGTAGACTTCGCTCCTGGTATGAAAGACGTTCGTCTTAAAGATTTTCCATTTATTCAGACAATAGATCCAGATGACGTTGTGTTTAACTGTATCATGGGAGCTGCTGAAACTTCTGTTAAAGCTCATGCAATTGCTCTCCATACTTTTGATGCCTTGGAAGCAGAAGTTTTAGATGGCCTCTCTACTATTTACCCTCGAGTTTACTCCATTGGTCAACTCCAGTTACTCCTAAATCAAATCGAAGAAAATGGTTTGAAGTCTATTGGTTACAATCTATGGAAAGAAGACCGTTCGTGTCTTCAATGGCTCGACACAAAGAATCCCAAATCAGTGGTGTACGTGAATTTTGGAAGCATAACGATGATGACGGCTGGTCAACTAGTGGAGTTTGCAATGGGACTAGCTAACAGTAAGATCTCGTTCCTGTGGATTATAAGGCCAGATTTGGTCACTGGTGAGTCAGCTGTTTTACCAGCTGGCCCTTCTTTGCTGATCAAGCAATGAACTGCAGGTATAGCTGCAACGAATGGGGAGTTGGTATGGAGATTGACAATAACGTTAAGAGGGAAGAAGTGGAGATGCTTGTGAAGGAGCTGATGGAAGGGGATGAAGGTGAGAAAATGAGGGAAAAGGCTATAGAGTGGAAAAGGTTGGCTGAAGAAGCTGCAGGACCCAAGGGCACATCCTCCATTAATTTGGACAAGTTCATCCATGAAATAATCTCGTCGAACAATTAGATCTTCACACTAGAACTTGTGTGAAGAGATCAAATTTTGTTCGTTTTTGAACCGAAGAAAATAACCTGGCTGACCCTTCTTCAATCATCTGTTGTCTTGAAATTTAAATATTATAATAAAGGCTCCATTTGCAGGGCCCCTTCTAGCGTTTTTTATTTTCAAAACTACAATGGATTGTTGATAAGATAACATCATCGATCCTGCAGTTTCTGAGGGCAATAGAGCCCCCATTCCACATATTTTATTCATGTGGGAGACGCTGTAAAGCATGAAAAACAGCTATCATGAAGACGGATCTTCCACATATTCATCTTCTCATGTTGACTGCGATGATATTGTGGTACTTTGTCTCCCATTGCTTTTAAAACAATTTATTTTTATGTTTTAAAATTGTTTTAATGTGCCAATATTAAAAATAAATTTTTAAAAATAATATATATATATATATATTATTTTAACGTGGCACCAAAATATATATTATTTTCAATGTGCCAGCACCATTGTAGATTATTTTTTAATTCTGCAATTGCGTGGTTGTTTAGCCCTTCAAATGACAACGACAATGATACACAAATTCAATGTCCACCACCGCCGGATCAAATCTGCCAGCCCCTTTTTCTCTTCTTCTCGTCGTGTCATCAATTGCAACCTTTTGCCCTTTCCCGGAATTTTTCAATCACCAAATATCCCATTCGATCATTTCATTAAACAAGTTCGTCTACTTTAGATACAATGAACGATGGCAGTATCACATAGACATAGTGGATTTTAGTTTCAGATAATAATATAAATTATATACAAGTATTTCACTTATAAATTTAAATTTTTATATGAAATAATTCTTTAATATGATATCAAAACCTGTAATTCAGTGGTTATAAATTAGAATTTCATCATTTTTATTCTATTTAATAAAAATTAAATATAAAATAATTTGAAAAATAATATAAATTATACTTAGAAATCTAACTTATCAATTTTAATTTTTAAAAAGATAATTACTTTAGGGCACAAATATTAGACTCCTAAAGGCTTCCTCGTTATTCCTTTATAGTGTCATGGAACGAAGTGCCCGAGCACAGGACAATGACCCTTCTCATCGAGTTAATTAAAAACGACATCTCAACCTCGAAAGAAAAGAAATAACAACGCTGGCTAGTCGAGAGAGTGTTTATCTTCTTCCCACCCTAGGTTTAAGCGTTGCCGGACATGCCTATCATCCCCGTGGTGTCTTATCTGTTCATTGGGCTTGCGGGATGTTCGAGTGAGCTGGGAATTTAGTTATGGTGCGCATAAGCTGGCCCGAACACCCGGTTATAAAAAAAACAGCAACAACAAGTTTCTTCTTCATTGATTAAACATCACACCTCGAGTATTTTATTCGGTGTTTTGATAATATATAATTATTTTAAAAGCTACAAAATCGCCATTATTTCAATGTTTATGATGTAACGTCGTCAACTGGCCATTGTTTTAGTTTTTACTAGTTAAATTATTATATTGCGATCTGAGCAAATTATTTTTATAATTATTGGAATTAAAATAATTAATAGAGTTTGCTAATTTTAAAATAAAATATAATATCTATACATGCAAAGTTTCATAATGAAACACATCAACACACCCTATTATAACAACAATAACAACATTGAAGGCTTAACATCTAAAATATTATTACTATTACTGCTAAAAAAAATAAAAATTATTAAATTACCTCAAAAAACTCAAAACATTAACAAAAGAGACAGCAAGAAAAAATCTAAAATTATTTTTAAATTTTAGTTTGTGTTCATGATCGTTATAAAATTGATACATAAAAAAATAATTCTTTGTTAGTTTTTTTACGTCAAATGATTTTTTAGCTAATATTTTATGTGAGCATTTTTTGTTTGTTGTTTGTTAAATTTTTTTGTTTTTATTTTTTATTTTTTATTGAATTTATTTTCCAATTATTCACCCAATAATAATAATAATTTTAGTTTTTTCAGCTTCTCATTAACAAATATTATCTCTACTGTCTGAATGAGACATTGTAGTGCATTAAATGAATGATTGGTGTCATGGATTTGTTCAATTTCCGTCTTTCTTGGAGGCTTGGCTGGGGATGGACTGTTTTACTGCTGAGAGAGTGGCTTGGCTGGTGCACACAATGAATGTAGCTATAAAACATATAGCTAGAGACGTGCTCTAAGAGTCTATTTATTGGGGATAAGATTTTATATATTATAGTAATAATTTTCAATGAAAAATAATCGGCGTATCATTCATTCATTCGACTGGATAAAACGGCCAATAGTAGATGCTGGAGATACTTTCCAGGTGACCAGCTGATTTTGCTGATAAGATTTTATATATTATAGTAATAATTAAGCAGTAATATCCGTGCATTTTGGAGGTACTTGTGACACGACATTTTTATTCTATAAGGTCTTACATATCCTTTAAATTATGCTATAAGTTGATTTTAAAGAGCAGCAGACAAATACAATCCGTAAGAAATGATATAAATATCTCAATCGAAGATAGGTTATTTCTTTTGCAATATAAAATCTACCGTTGTGATGAGTAGCTAGAAAACAAGAAGAAAAACATGACATTAATAAAAAAATACAAAACAAATAAAAGCGGTGGCCTTTTGCATCTGTAGCTGCTCTCACAATTCACTGTGGATTGTGACAGTGCACGGACGAAAATGAGTCTCAGGGTCAGGCGTGTGGTATTTATTTCATGGGGGTATTTTTGGTTTTTGGTTTCTTTTTTTTATTCAGCCGCAATGTGCACAGTGTAATCACGCAAAACCCCCTATAAAACGACAAATTAGTGCACAGGGACGAGGGCGTTATCGGTTTTTCTCTCCTTCGAGTACACAGTGCACGCAGGCGAGAAGGTCCTGCAAAGCGACAAAACATCTGCACGATGAACGGGGACACGGGCGTCCTTTCCCCCTCGGTTTTTTCGTAGATCTGGTTGGGTCATCGGAGCGCGACAGCGCCCTCAGCGCTAACGCGCCCTTTAGGCGGCGCGTCGTGAGTCCATGCGGCGATCAAAAATTGTTCGCCGCCGGTGATTACGGTGCGCCTCCTGGGCGCTGTCTGCGCGTCGCGACGCGTTCACAACGTTGATGCCGTGTAGCGGCGATGGCGGTTTTGTGGCGGATGTCGCTTTTCTCTCTCCTGCTGGCCCAATGTCTGGTCCGGTCCCTCATGTTTGTGTTAAGTTAAATTTCGTCCCTGAAGGTTTGATTTCGATTTTCTGCCTGATTTCTTTTATTGAAAGTTTTATTGTTTTCAATTGTGCCCTTCAATTAAAACTAATTATATAAACAAATTTTAATCGGGTCCCTGTACTTTTGATTTTCGGTTTCTTTTTGGTTCCTTTAATTTTTCTGGTACCGAAGTTTTGTTTTCTTTAATTGCATCCTCCAATTGCAATTGGTAATATATACAAAGTTTGATTTCAGTCCCTCTTCTTCTAATTTTTTTATACAATGACAACATTTGATAAATATTTAATTTTTGGTTCTCCAATTATTATTTTTTCAATTTTATCCTTCAATTGGAATTCATTTTATATATGTCATTTTTCATTTTTGTCCTTATTATTTTAATTTTCTATTTGATATTAATTCATATGTTCTTTTTTCAATGTTTATTTTTTATTGGTGTTTATGCATCTATGCTTTTAGTTTTTGTTCTCAGTGTAACTTTTGTCCATGTATATATAAGTGTATTTAACACAATAATAATAATAATAATAATAATAATAATAATAATAATAATAATAATAATGATTTAATTATTTTTCATTCTTACTCTTTTGTTAGTTTTTTTCCCTCCGATAATTTGATAAATTTGTTTTTGCCAATAATAGCAATGATAATTTTTTTTTATCGTTTGTTAAAGTTTCTGGGATATTTTTAGTATTTCATTTATTTTTGTTTCTTTCATTATTAATATAATAATAATAATAATAATAATAATAATGATTATTATTAATATTATAATAATAGTGATTATGTATTCTATTATTATAATAATAGTGATTATTTATTCTTTCATAATAATAATAATAATAATAATTTTTTAATTGGTTTTTCTTGCTTGTTGTTTTGTTCATGCTTTTATTTTTTTCCTCAGTATAATTTAATATTTTTTGTTGTTTTTATTGTAGCGGCAATAATAATTTTAGATGTTAAGACTTCAATGTTGTTATTGTTATAATATTTTAAATTAATATTGCTTCCTTTTCCTTTTTTTTTAATTTGCTCTTTGTATTAATTGATTTTTATAATTTTATTATCTTCAAAATAATGATTTTAGTAAAAAAAATTTCTTATTCAAATATTTTGCTCTTTTTTGTAATGTTAGTGCGCGCTCTTTTGTGATCGTTTATGACGCAATACCTATATTCTAAAAGATGTAATCTATGCTTACGTGACAAACTCAACTCAAAATTTTAAACATTTTTGTGTTAATCTATAATTTTTATTTACTTATATCATATAAATTTATCGTTATAGATTTAATTATGTTAAATTATATACAAAAATACTTACGGCAACACGCGGTAATTAGCTAGTATATATATAATCAAGGAAGATAAAAATTTGGAAATAAAAAACAAGACATTGTTGCCTGTAAATCACAAGAAAAGACTCTTTGAGAATGAGATAGTACCGAAGCTAGCTAGGAAGATAGTAAGAGAGAATTAAGGAGAGGGAGATATGGGATCCATTTCCAAGCCTCATGTTGTTGTGATCCCGAGTCCAGTCCAAGGACATATAAAGACCATGCTTAAATTTGTTAGGATCGAGAATATTGAAGAAGAATTCACACGAGAGGAGAAGAGAATTGAGAACAGAGGGGAGAGAGAGGAGAATTTGAATTTTGTATATTGATTGTTATTCTCTCACACACCTTGTGTGTTACAACAACAACATATCTCATATTTATACTTGTAACATCCCTCTCAATCTCATGCTTTGATAAACCAAGCATGAGATTGCAACAATGAAAACAAAGCACATGAGTACATAATCCTTTTTCACAAAAATCACTATGTAAAAGAAATATAAGTTTGAATACGATTGAGAAGAAAAGAAAAATGCTCAAATGGCAAAAAGATAGAAGAGAGAAGACATTTCATTTGTCTGTTTCTTGATTGAAATTTTATTTGTCTCTTTCTTGATTGAAATTTCATTTGTCTACTTTAGTTTTTTCTAAAATTTTTCATTTGGCTACTTCAGTTTTTCGAAGTTTTCAAGTTTTTCATTGTCCGATGAATTTCTTAATCTGTGTAAGAATTCATTTTGTGATTCTCAATCATATTGATGATTTTCTTCTTCTTCTTTTCTTTTTTAATTATTTTTCTTTTTTGGCAAAAAACGGTAGTAAATGACACACACAAAACGGCAGCGCAATACAAACAAAAAGATACAAAACACAAAACCTAGGGTTTCACAACGAATGCTTCTCAGCCGCCTCAGCGACTTCTCTCATCATCTTCTTCCTCTGCGCTGCTCATTCTAAAATCATCAACAAAACCCGAAAAAAAATGTCAAGTGAAGAGTCTCCTGCTCCTGCTGAGACTCTGCTCGACCTCTTAAGGCCATGGACTTGATGATAGCATTGCAGAATCACGGGAAATGGAAGAAGCGAGGAGCAACTCAGGGAGATCAATTAACGGATAGAGAATCAATAATCATACAACCAAAACTGGATCCACTTGAGCTAAAGCACAGAATATTTGGAAATGGAGTTCATGGAGTTAGTTAAAAATAAATATACTCGGTAAGGATGAGAATTTGGATATAGAAAAATACAAAAACAAACATTATTGGCTATAAATGACAGGAAAATTCTAAAATTGTGAATTGCTCTCAATCGGATATCTCTTCTTATTACTTGGAGTTAACAGAAAAAGAGGATCAAAATTGAGTCAAGCACATAGAAAGTCAAGACCAAAAACAAGCTCTTGTAAGGTTGTGGCATCAAAGGCTAGGACATCTCTATTTTAGGTATCTTAAGAAGCTCCAATCTCATTTATTTTCGGGTTTAAGTAGTTTGGATTTTCATTGTGAAATTTGTGAATCGACAAAAGCCAGTGTATTCCCTATTTAGGAAGTTCAAATAAAATATTATAACCTTTCATAGTCATCCACTTGGATGTTTAGGGCCTCGCAAAAATTCTATCATTTTCTAATGCTTGTTATTTTGTAATTGATTGATGAATGAACTCGAATAACCTAGATATCTCTTCTTATTACTTGGAGTTAACAGAAAAAAGGGTCAAAATTGAGTCAAGCACATAGAAAGCCAAGACCGAAAACAAGCTCTTGCATGGTTGCGGCATCAAGGGCTAGGACATCTCTATTTTAGGTATCTTAAGAAGCTCCAATCTCATTTATTTTCAGGTTTAAGCAGTTTGGATTTTTATTGTGAAATTTGTGAACCGACAAAAGCCATCTGTATCCCTATTTAGGAAGTTCAAATAAAATATTAGAACCTTTCATAGTCATCCACTCGGATGTTTAGGGCCTACAAAAATTCTGTCATTTTCTAATGCTTGTTATTTTGTAATTGATTGAGGAATGTACTCGAATAACCTGGATATCTCTTCTTATTACTTGGAGTTAACGAAAAAGAGGGTCAAAATTGAGTCAAGCGGATAGAAAGCCAAAACCAAAAACAAGCTCTTCTATGGTTGCGGCATCAAGGGCTAGGACATCTCTATTTTAGGTATCTTAAGAAGCTCCAATCTCATTTATTTTCAGGTTTAAGCAATTTGGATTTTCATTGTGATATTGCTGAACTGACAAAACCCATCAGTATTCAGTATTTAGGAAGTTCAAATAAAATATTAGAACCTTTAATAATCATCCACTCGGATGTTTAGGGCCCTACAAAAATTCTTTCATTTTCCAATGCTTGTTATTTTGTAGTTGATTGAGGAATGTACTCGAATAACCTAGATATCTCTTCTTATTACTTGGAGTTAACAGAAAAAAAAGGGTCAAAATTGAGTCAAGCACATAGACAGACCAAGACCGAAAACAAGCTCTTGTATGGTTATGGCATCAAGGGCTAGGACATCTCTATTTTAGGTATCTTAAGAAGCTCCAATCTCATTTATTTTCAGGTTTAAGCAGTTTGGATTTTTATTGTGAAATTTGTGAACTGACAAAAGCCATCTGTATCCCTATTTAGGAAGTTCAAATAAAATATTAGAACCTTTCATAGTCATCCACTCGGATGTTTAGGGCCCTGCAAAAATTCTGTCATTTTCTAATGCTTGTTATTTTGTAATTGATTGAGGAATGTACTCGAATAACCTGGATATCTCTTCTTATTACTTGGAGTTAACAGAAAAGAGGGTCAAAATTGAGTCAAGCGGATAGAAAGCCAAAACCAAAAACAAGCTCTTCTATGGTTGCGGCATCAAGGGCTAGGACATCTCTATTTTAGGTATCTTAAGAAGCTCCAATCTCATTTATTTTCAGGTTTAAGCAATTTGGATTTTCATTGTGATATTGCTTGAACCGACAAAAGCCATCTGTATTCAGTATTTTGGAAGTTCAAATAAAATATTAGAACCTTTAATAATCATCCACTCGGATGTTTAGGGCCCTACAAAAATTCTTTCATTTTCCAATGCTTGTTATTTTGTAGTTGATTGAGGAATGTACTCGAATAACCTAGATATCTCTTCTTATTACTTGGAGTTAACAGAAAAAAAAGGGTCAAAATTGAGTCAAGCACATAGACAGACCAAGACCGAAAACAAGCTCTTGTATGGTTGCGGCATCAAGGGCTAGGACATCTCTATTTTAGGTATCTTAAGAAGCTCCAATCTCATTTATTTTCAGGTTTAAGCAGTTTGGATTTTTATTGTGAAATTTGTGAACTCGACAAAAGCCATCTGTATCCCTATTTAGGAAGTTCAAATAAAATATTAGAACCTTTCATAGTCATCCACTTCGGATGTTTAGGGCCTACAAAAATTCTGTCATTTTCTAATGCTTGTTATTTTGTAATTGATTGAGGAATGTACTCGAATAACCTGGATATCTCTTCTTATTACTTGGAGTTAACGAAAAAGAGGGTCAAAATTGAGTCAAGCGGATAGAAAGCCAAAACCAAAAACAAGCTCTTCTATGGTCTGCGGCATCAAGGGCTAGGACATCTCTATTTTAGGTATCTTAAGAAGCTCCAATCTCATTTATTTTCGAGTTTAAGCAATTTGGATTTTCATTGTGAAATTTCTGAACCGACAAAAGCCATCAGTATTCAGTATTTTGGAAGTTCAAATAAAATATTAGAACCTTTCATACTCATCCACTCGGATGTTTAGGGCCTACAAAAATTCTTTCATTTTCCAATGCTTGTTATTTTGTAGTTGATTGAGGAATGTACTCGAATAACTTCGATATCTCTTCTTATTACTTGGAGTTAACAGAAAAGAGGGTCAAAGTTGAGTCAAGCACATAGAAAGTCAAGACCGAAAATAAGCTCTTGTATGGTTGCGACATCAAGGGCTAGGACATCTCTATTTTAGGTATCTTAAGAAGCTCCAATCTCATTTATTTTCAGGTTTAGGCAATTTGGATTTTCATTAATAAATTTGTGAACTGACCAAAAGCCATTGTATTCCCTATTTACGAAGTTTAAATAAAAATTTAGAACCTTTCATAGTCATCTACTTGAATGTTTGGGGCCCTGCAAAAATTCTTTTTATTTTCTAATGCTCGTTATTTTGTAATTTTTTGATGAATGTACTCGAATAACCTGGATACCTCTTCTCCAAATTAAAAGTGATGTACATATAGCTTTTTAGGAATTTCATAAAATGGTGATGGCCCAATACCAAAGGTAGATTCATACACTTCAATCTGACAATGGTAAAGAATTTGTGGATAAACTTTTAGGGGATTCTAAAGCCATAATGGAATTAGACACCAAACCTCATGCACATATACTCCACAACGATAATGGAATAGTAGAATGAAAAATAGGTAGATTCTGAAAATCGTTTAAGCTTCTCTTTTGGTATGAATATGTCAAAGTTCTATTTGGGTGAGGCAAGTAAAGTTTGTTGCCTACTTAATCAATCGAATATCATCTAGTGTGATCGGATTCTAAACCCTCCCCCCACTAAAATATGGAATCCCTACTCTCCATCCCTCATCTACCAAATCCAGAACCACGGATATTTGTATGTACGGTGTATGTTCACACACCTAAAGTTTTACAGGGTAAACTTGATCCATGTGAAAAATAGTGTGTTTTGTAGGATACTTAGAATTTCAGAAAGGGTACCAGTGTTATGATTCCCAAAATCATAAGATGCATGTGACTCTAGATACATCGTTTTGAGAATCGGAACCCTGCTATTTTGGGGGAGCTTATGAATCTTCTCTTCAAGGGGAGAGTAACAATGAAGGAAATGAAGGGATATTTAAGGTGGAAGAAAATGGAGGACTTATTGAAAGAAATATTATGGAAATTTCTATGGCTCCCAATATCCAAAATTTATCTGCATAGATCAGAGTATTCTCAGTAACAACCCCTCTTTGACTACAGAGGTGCCCATATGTATACCATTATCCAAAGAATCAACCCAGAATGTTCCTCCTCAGGTATGTTTGAATCCTCGTTCTGATAAAACTAATGAGATTCCTAGCCTTATGGAAAATATATCCAATATATATCCATAAAGGTCAAATAGGGGAGTCCCAAAGAAACCATACGAACCTGACCCCAAAACAAGACTAAATATCTCATCAATAATTATGTATGCTCTCATACATTATTAGAATCATATGTATTTTCTATTAATCAATTTTCTATTGTGCTTATTCTAGTAATGTATAGGATGCATTAGTGGACTCAAGATGAACGTAGACGATGAATGAAGAAATGGGGGCACTTTAGAGGAATAACACCTGAGAACTATGTTCACTACCCAAAGGTCAAAAAATTGTTGTTAAGGCGCATACTCCAGAAGTATGGAGTTGATTATCAAGAGACTTTTTCTCCGATGGGAAAATGAATACCATTCATATTTTCATATCTCTAGCAACGGATCGAGATTGGGTATTGTAGCAATTTGACGTCTAGAATGATTTCCTCAATGGAGAACTTGAGGAAGAAGTTTATATGGAACTACCACGTAGAGCTAAAACAAAATCCTCATGAAGCTCTGAAGTTTACAAGTTGAAAAAGGCGTTATATGGCCTAAAGAAGTCACCTCGGGTTTGGTTTGGAAGATTCTCCTCCACAATGAAGGAATTTGGTTATAAGCAAAGTAATTCGAGATCACACTTTGTTTATAAAACACAAAGAAGGGAAGGTAACAATTTCGATTGTATATGTGGATGATATAGTCTTGACAGAAATGACTTAGAAGAGAGAAAACACTACAATAGTTTCTGACATCAAAATTTTAAATGAAAGATCTCGAATCACTGATGTACTTCTCGGGAATCTAGGTCGCAAGGTCAAAAACTGGAATATGTTTATCCAAATGAAAATATGTATTAGATTTATTCACTGAAACAAGAATGCTAGCATGCAAACCTGTCAAAACACCTATAGAGATAAATCATAAGCTTGAAGACTCTGCAAATCAGAATCCGACAGACAAAAGGCATTATCAATGGTTAGTTAAAAAGTTAATATATCTAGGCTAGAAATAGCGTATGCAGTTAGTGTGGTAAATCAATTCATGCACTTTCGAGATGAAGAACATATGTTAGTAGTATATCAGATCATGAGGTACTTGAAGAGTGCACCAGGAAGGGGACTATTATTCTCTAAAAATGAGGTTCATGAAATTAAAGGATATACAGACTGAGACTGGACAGGAAATCGGACCGTTAGGAGATCAATGTCAGGTTACTTTATTTCTGTAGAAGGAAACCTCGTTACTTGGAAAAGCAAGAAGCAGAAAGTGATTGCTAGATCAACTCTAGGAGCAGAATACCGAGGTATGGCTCATGGTGTATGTGAATTATTATACATAAAACATATATTACAAGATTTAGGGATTGATTATGAGATATTCATACGTCTACACTATGATCATAAGGCAACTATCAAGATTGCACACAACTTGGTACAACCTCATCGTACCAAACACGTCAAAGTCAACCAACAATTCATTAAGGAAAATCTTGATTAGAAAACTATTAAATTTTCATTTGTTCGGTCAGAGTATCAGCTAAATGATGTACTCACAAAGACAATCTGAGGAAAAACATTTCATGATGTAATTAGCAAGTTGGTCATGATAAATATTTATGCTCCAACACGAGGGGAGTGTTGAAATATAATCGTCAACTAAACTTTGTGATCTGTCAAGTAATAAATGGATGCTCAATATCCTGATTGACGGACCAACATCCTCTTTTCTTTTGAATTAAAAAAAATACTTGTAGTTGTTGTCTGGTTGGCATCATGTGATCCCAATTTAAAAGATAATCACATGCTTTAAAGTCAACAGTTTATTGAATTGAGATTATAAAATAAATAAAACCCATAGATTTAACAGCATAGATTCATAGCTATAATTTATTAAATAATAGAATTTATTTTACAATCACGTGACTCACCAACCACTTATTGCAGACTTCATGAATATAATCGCATGAATAAGACTGATTGTTTCCCGGCAACCTTTTATATTGCTTTTTGCAACATATCAATTCCATAGCATTGACCTTACAAAATAGTTTATCTAACATTTGACCTTACAACATTTCACTTAAATTTGAATATAACATTTGATCACTTCCTGCACGTATACAAATAGTTTATCTAGCCCCCGTACACGTTTCTTCTAATTAGGTATATAGACGCTTGGACCTTACAAAATACAAATTATACACGTTTCTTCTAATTAGGTATATAGACGCGTGGACCTTACAAAATATATATTATATTTGTTAATTAATCATCTCATTTAAAAACTTATGGTGTTAAATAAAGTTCAAAAATATGATTTATATTATTTTCTAACACCCTCCTAAAGTGAAAGGTCTTTGGATTTGAAACTTGCATATAAGCCTACTGTACTTTGTGATTGATTTTTATCAAATAAAATGAGGGTGGTGAGATTTGAACTCGTGACCGCTGGGTCAACAAGACTCGGATACCATGTTAATAAATATCTCACCTAAAAACATAATTTGTCATGTAATACTCTAGAATATGATTTATATTATTTAATAATATTATGCTAATTGTAATTAAAAAAATATTTATGCTCTTTTATATTAAAACCATTGGTAAATTTTCATATAATAGATTTGAAAACCGACTGTCAAGCTATATCTTGAAGGCTACAACTGTATATATGTATTTTAATAATAATTTCCAATGAAAGAAATAGTTGGGTCAAATAAGCGAACCATGCATTCATATTGAATATTTAATTAGAATGATCCTTGCATTTTGGAGGCTATATAAGACAGGAAAAGACTCTGAGAATGAGCATAGCACCGAAACTAGCAGGCTACTAATTAAGAGAGAAGGGGAGGGAGATGGGATCCATTTCCAAGCCTCATGTTGTTGTGATCCCATGTCCACTCCAAGGTCATATAAAGACCCTGCTTAAATTTGCAAAGCTTCTTCACTACAAAGGTCTTCACATCACATTTGTCAACACTGAATTCAATCACAAACGTTTGCTTAGGTCAGGAGGACTTCATGCCGTTGATGATTTGCCTGGCTTCCATTTTGAAACCATTCCTGATGGTCTCCCTCCTTCAGATATTGATGCCACCCCAGCCATACCTTCTCTCTGTGACGCCATGAACAAAAACTTCTTGGCACCCTTCACAGATCTCCTTTTAAAACTCAAAAACATGGTATCAGAGAACAATCCCCGATTACTTGCGTTGTTGCAGATCCTTTTGCTCCATTCTCCATCAAAGCTGGGGAAGAAGTTGGTCTTCCAGTTGTGATGTATGCCACTATGAATGCATGTGGCTATATGGGATTCAAACACCTCTACGCTCTCAGAGAGAAAGGCTTCACCCCAATCAAAGGTAATTCACATACCTGGTTAATTAATGAACTTTTAAGCAAAGTGGCTTTATTACTATTTTACTGCTTTATTGTTTTCTAAATTTTCACATCCAGATTTTTCCTTGCAACTTGATGAAGAAATGATTATAATATTTGAAGTCTTTATCACGACAATAACTTTATTTTAGCATAATTCAAAAAACGTGCCATAGAACCAAGCCGATTTTATATAATATCGTTTTCTAAATCACTTCTTTATAAATCTGACAATAATTAAGAGGTTGGGTCACCGCTTTAACTTCAAATTCCTATTAAGAAAAAAACTTGCTGTTTTTATATCGTTTTGATATATTAATATAAAAATAAATTTAAATAAAAATATTTCAATATATCTTAAGATAAAAATAGGCACTGCTCCTAGCTAGAAATCAAATCGTTGAAATCATTTAGCAAATACCATCAGAAAATAATATTACAATTTAATTGATTTGATATGTCCTCGTTCCGACAAGAATAACTACGCATAAATCATACGGGCGGGCAAGATCAATGATTATGTGCAATAAAATTATATGTCTGAGCTTCTTCTAATAAGATTGTGCTTTGCAGATTTGAGCGATCTAAGCAATGGCTATCTTGAGACAAAAGTAGACTGCGCTCCTGGTATGAAAGACGTTCGTCTTAAAGATTTTCCATTTATTCAGACAACAAATCCAGATGAAGTTGTGTTTAACTTTGTCATTGGAGCTGCTGAAACCTCTGTTAAAGCTCCTGCAATTGCTTTGCATACTTTTGATGCCTTGGAACCAGAAGTTTTAGATGGCCTCTCCACTATTTTCCCTCGAGTTGACTCCATTGGTCCACTCCAGTTGCTCCTAAATCAAATCGAAGAAAATGGTTTGAAGTCTATTGGTTACAATCTATGGAGAGAAGACCGTGCTTGTCTTCAATAACTGGATACAAAGGAGTCCAAATCAGTGGTGTATGTGAATTTTGGAAGCGTAACAATGATGACGGCTGGTCAACTAGTGGAGTTTGCAATGGGACTAGCTAATAGTAAGATCTCGTTCCTGTGGATTATAAGGCCAGATTTGGTCATTGGTGAGTCAGCTGTTTTACCAGCTGAGTTTGCAGAAACTCATAGTCGTAGCTTTATTACAAGTTGGTGCCCACAAGAGGAAGTGCTTAACCATCCAGCAGTTGGGGGGTTTCTAACACATAGTGGTTGGGGTTCGACCATTGAGAGCTTGTGTGCTGGTGTTCCCATGGTGTGCTGGCCCTTCTTTGCTGATCAAGCAATGAACTGCAGGTATAGCTGCAACGAATGGGGAGTTGGTATGGAGATTGACAATAACGTTAAGAGGGAAGAAGTGGAGATGCTTGTGAAGGAGCTGATGGAAGGGGGCGAGGGTGAGAAAATGAGGGAAAAGGCTATGGAGTGGAAAAGGTTGGCTGAAGAAGCTGCAGGACCCAAGGGCTCATCCTCCATTAATTTGGACAAGTTCATCCATGAAATAATCTCGTTGAACAAGTAGATCTTCACACTAGAACTTGTGTGAAGAGATCAAATTATGTTCGTCTTTGAACAAAAGAAAACAACCTGGCTGACCCTTCTTTAATTATTTGTTGTCTCGAAATTTAAATATTATAATAAAGGCTCCATTTGCAGGGCCCCTTCTGGCGTTTTTATTTTCAAAACTACCATGGATTGCTGTTGATAAGATTAGATTATCGATCCTGCAGTTTCTGAGGGCAACAGAGCCCCCATTCCACATATTTTATTCATGTGGGAGACTCTGTAAAGCATGAAAAACAGCTATCATGAACACGGATCTTCCACATATTCATCTTCTCATGTTGACTGCGATGATATTGTGGTACTTTGTCTCCCATTGCTTTTAAAACAATTTATTTTTATGTTTTAAAATTGTTTTAATGTGCCAATATTAAAATAAATTTTTAAAATAATATATATATATATATATATATATATATATTATTTTAACGTGGCACCAAAATATATATTATTTTCAGTATATTCTAGAATATTATAATGTGTATAAATAGACAAGTGTACACACAACAATGGTATGCAAAACAGAATTTAATACAATGTAATTCTAAATTTCAGTTTCCCTCTCTTTCTCTCTTCTCCCTCTTTCCTTTAGACAACTTCTTTCAATTATGTAAACTAACTTCTTTCAATTATGTAAACTAACATGGTTTGATAACTTCTTTCAACTTTTTATGCTCACGCATGATTTGATCCAATCTTCCGCAATCTGATCCTTCAATGGATCATTCAAAAAAAAAAAAAGAGCAGCAGCAGAGCAAGCACCATCGTGCATCATAATGCACAATTAAGCAACGGAGAAACAACAAAGCAAATATAGAACTTCTTGTTCCTCAACTCGCTCCTGTCAGCATTAGAGCAGCTGATTCGAGAATGTTTTTCATGTGAGCGATTTATTGCAAACTCAAAGGCAAGAGGCGCTGAGAGAAGCTTGAGTTGGTGAAAGAGTAACCAGTGGTGAAACCAAATTGGATGGGACCCAAAGTGACAATCAAAACACAAGCAACGACATAGACAGAGGTATCACGAATGACCTGAGAAGAGGCCCTCATGCTAGATTGTCTTGAGCTCATACAGGCTACGAACCAACTCTGCTTCATTTTGTATGTTAAGGAAAGATGAATTGCAAAGTTTTGGCAAAGAAGAGAAAAGAGGCTGAGGCGACTGATTAGTTGTCAAACTCTAAGTTTTTGTAGATGCCTCTCTGCTCCGCTGCTCAAGACTCTCACCGTTGAATTGGAAGCTTGGGAGCCGCAAGAGCAGCTTCTAGAACTGCAAGCTTGACTTCATCATTCTTGCCACAAAGAGGCTCGATTTGAGAAGAAGCAGAATTTTTACTTTGCGCAGTTATGAGATGTTGAGACAGCAACAAAGAGGTGGGTTGGAGTATTATCTCTTCTGGTTTCGGAAGCGCAGAGCAGAGGAAGAAGATGATGAGAGAAGTGGCTGGGACGGCTGAGAAGAATTCGTGTGAAAACCTAGATTTTATGTTTTGGTGTTGTGTGATGCCGTTTTGTGTGTGCTGTATGGTGTGCCGTTTTATGTCTATCATCCCACCGTTTTTGATAATTAAAAAAACAAAAAACAAAAAAACAAGAAAAAAAAAAGAGAGATTAAGAAAAACTTAATCCAATGAAGAAGAAGAAGAAGAAGAAGAAGAAGAATTCTTACACAGATTAAGAAATTCATCGGCAAAAACTTCAGAAAAGCTGGAGAAGCCAAATGAAATCCTTCAGAAAAACTGAAGTAGATAAATGAAATTCTGGTCAAGAAATAGACCAATGATATTCCTTCTCTTCTCTTGTTTGTCAAACGAATTAACTACTCTTGTATTTCATTTTCATTGTTACAATCTCATGCTTGGTTTATCAAAGCATGAGATTGAGGAGGATGTTAGAGTATATTCTAGAATATTATAATGTGATGTAGAACAGGTTGTGGAATCGTATATGCTGAAGAGGGATCACCCGAAATTCAAGGGCAACTGAATTTCGGCAACCGGGTCGGCGACGTCGGAATAACGCGAAACTCACCCAGTCAATGCATTTCGTAGTTTGCGGAAGAAATCAGTAGCTTTGCTTCTGACCTCGACCAAGTTTGGTCAAATTTCAGCGTTTTTGCTATTTTAGGAAAGTTTCGTTTTTGCAATAACTTTTGAATTAAGAGTCCGAATTGACTTTGATCAATTGGTACTCTCTCAGAATTCATAGCCCTTTCATATTCTGCATTTATCTCAAATTTGCCATTTATGGCAAATTTAATGTGTTATGTCTTTTCCTATTCTGTATTGAATTAGGCTACGGTTTTATCTTTAAGTACCCTTTTGTAACCTTGCAGCCGCCACTTTTCATTCTAAGAACAGAAAGCTTGAGCTTCTTTGAGATTTAATCTCGTTTTTTTTTTATTTTTAAGGAATATTGACGTTGGTTGTATTCCCTTTCGATTCTTCGCTGCGTCATAATGTGTATAAATAGACAAGTGTACACACAAAAATTGTATGCAAAACAGAATTCAATACAATGTAATTCTAAATTTCAGTTTCCTCTCTTTTCTCTCTTCTCTCTCTTTCCTTTAGACTACTTCTTTCAATTATGTAAACTCTGAATCCTAGCACCAGCACCATTGTAGATTATTTTATGTCCACCACTGCCGGATCAAATCTGCCAGCCCTTTTTTCTCTTCTTCTCGTCGTGTCATCAATTGCAACCTTTGCCCTTTCCCCGAATTTTTCAATCACCAAATATCCCATTCGATCATTTCATTAAACAAGTTCGTCTACTTTTGATACAATGAACGATGGCTGTATCACATAGACATAGTGGATTTTAGTTTCAGATAATAATATAAATCATATACAATTATTTCACTTATAAATTTAAATTTTTAAATGAGATAATTCATTAATATGATATCAAAAACTCAGTAACTCAGTGGTTATAAGTTCGAATCTCATCATTTTTATTCTATTTAATCATTTTTATTCTATTTAATAAAAATTAAATACAATATAATTTGAAAAATAATATAAATTATACTTAGAAATCTAACTTATCAATTTTAATTTTTAAAAGATAATTACTTTACCGCAGACGCTTAGTCATTTGAACAAATATTAGACTCCTAAAGGCTTCCTCGTTATTCCTTTATAGTGTCATGGAACGAAGTGCCCGAGCACAGGACAATGACCCTTCTCATCGAGTTAATTAAAAAACGACATCTCACCCTCGAAAGAAAAGAAACAGCAACCACAAGTTTCTTCTTCATTGATTAAACATCGCACCTCGAGTATTTTATTCGGTGTTTTGATAATATATAATTATATTAAAAGCTACAAAATCGCCATTATTTCAATGTTTATGATGTAACGTCGGCGGTCGGCCATTGTTTTAGTTTTTACTAGTTAAATTATTATATTGCGAGCTCAACAAATTATTTTTATAATTATTGGGATTAAAATAATTAATAGAATTTGTTAATTTTAAAATAAAATATAATATTTATACATGCAAATTTTGATAATAAAATACATCAACACATCCTATTATAACAATAATAACAATATTGAAGGCTTAACATCTAAAATATTATTACTGTTATTGCTAAAAAATAAAAGTTATTAAATTACCTCGAAAAAACTCAAAACATTAACAAAAGAGACAGACAAGAAAAAATCTAAAATTATTTTTAAATTTTAGTTTGTGTTCATGATCGTTATAAAATTGATACATCAAAAGAATAATTCTTTGTTAGTTTTTTTACGTCAAATGATTTTTTAGCTAATATTTTATGTGAGCATTTTTTGTTTGTTTTTTGTTAAAATTTTTGGGTTTTATTTTATTTTTTATTGAATTTATTTTTCTATTATTCACACAATAATAATAATAATTTTAATTTTTTCAGCTTCTCATTAACAAATATTATCTCTACTGTCTGAATGAGACATTGTAGTGCATTAAATGAATGATTGGTGTCATGGATTTGTTCAATTTCCGTCTTTCTTGGAGGCTTGGCTGGGGATGGACTGTTTTACTGCTGAGAGAGTGGCTTGGCTGGTGCACACAATGAATGTAGCTATAAAACATATAGCTAGAGACGTGCTCTAAGAGTCTATTTATTGGGGATAAGATTTTATATATTATAGTAATAATTTTCAATGAAAAAATAATCGGCGTATCATTCATTCATTCGACTAGATAAAAGGGTCAATAGTAGATGCTGGAGATACTTTCCAGGCGACCAGCTGATTTTGCTGATAAGATTTTATATATTATAGTAATAATTAAGCAGTAATATCCGTGCATTTTGGAGGTACTTGTGACACGACATTTTTATTCTACAAGGTCATACATATCCTTTAAATTATGCTATAAGTTGATTTTAAAGAGCAGCAGACAAATACAATCCGTAACAAATTATATAAATATCTCAATCGAAGATAGGATATTTCTTTTGCAATATAAAATCTAGCGTTGTGATGAGTAGCTAGAAAACAAGAAGAAAAACATGACATTAATAAAAATATATATATATAATCAAGGAAGATAAAAATTTGGAAATAGAAAAACAAGACATTGCTGCCTATATATCACAAGAAAAGACTCTTTGAGAATGAGATAGTACCGAAGCTAGCTAGGAAGATAGTAAGAGAGAATTAAGGAGAGGGAGATATGGGATCCATTTCCATGCCTCATGTTGTTGTGATCCTGAGTCCAGTCCAAGGTCATATAAAGACCATGCTTAAATTTGTTAGGATCATAATATTGAACAAGAATTCACACAAAGGAGAAGATAATTGAGAACACAGGGGGGGGAGAGAGAGGAGAATTTGATTTTTGTATATTGATTGTTGTTCTCTCACACACATAGTGTGTTACAACATATCTCATATTTATACTCTAACATCCCCCCTCAATCTCATGCTTTGATAAACCAAGCATGAGATTGCAGCAATGAAAACAAAGCACATGAGTACATAATCCTTTTTGACATAAATCACTATGTAAAAGAAATATAAGTTTGAATACGATTGAGAAGAAAAAGAAAAATGCTCAAATGGAAAAGAAGATAGAAGAGAGAGAAGACATTTCATTTGTTTGTTTCTTGATTCAAATTTCCTTTGTCTATATCTTGATTGACATTTCATTTGTTTACTTCAGTTTTTTTCTGAAGTTTTTCATTTGGGTACTTCAGTTTTTTTCTGAAGTTTTTCATTTGCCGATGAATTTCTTAATCTGTGTAAGAATTCATTTCATAATTCTCAATGATATTGATGATTTCTTCTTCTTCTTCTTCTTCTTCTTCTTCTTTTCGATTTTTTTCTTTTTTTTGGCAAAAAACGGTAGTAAATGACACACACAAAACGGCAGCGCAATACAAACAAAAAGATACAAAACACAAAACCTAGGGTTTCACAACGAATGCTTCTCAGCCGCCTCAGCGACTTCTCTCATCATCTTCTTCCTCTGCGCTGCTCATTCTAAAATCATCAACAAAACCCGAAAAAAAATGTCAAGTGAAGAGTCTCCTATTGAGACTCCTGCTCAGCCTCTTGAGGCCATGAACTTGATGATAGCATTGCAGAATCACGGAAATGGAAGAAGCAGGAGCAACGCGGGAGATCAATCAACGGATAGAGAATCAGTAATCATACAACCAAAACTGGATCCACTTGAGCTAAAGCATAGAATATTTGGAAATGGAGTTAATGGAGTTAGTTAAAAATAAATATACTCGGGTAAGATCGAGAATTTGGATATAGAAAAAATACAAAAACAAACATTGTTGGCTATAAATGACAGGAAAATTTTAAAATTGTGAATTGTTCTCAATCAGTTATTTGCACAGCTAATGGTAGTATCTCCCCTATCACGGGTGAAGAGTCTATAACCTTGACCGATTGTCTAACTCTATATACTGTTTTCATTATTCCATCTCTTGAATACAATCTCTTGTCAATTTGTCAAATTATTTTTACCCTTGCGTGAATTGTAACTTTTTGGCCTCTTTTTGTGTGTTTCAGGATATTTTAACCCGGAAGATTTTTGGTTATGCTATTAAAGGAAGAAATTTGTATTAATTGGAGTTAATAGAAAACAAGGGTCAAAATTGAGTCAAGCACATAGAAAGTCAAGACCGAAAACAAGCTCTTGTATGGTTACTGCATCAAGGGCTAGGACATCTCTATTTTAGGTATCTTAAGAAGCTCCAATCTCATTTATTTTCAGGTTTAAGTAGTTTGGATTTTCATTGTGAAATTTGTGAACTGACAAAAGCCAATGTATCCCTATTTAGGAAGTTCAAATAAAATATTAGAACCTTTCATAGTCATCCACTCGGATGTTTAGGGCCTGCAAAAATTCTGTCATTTTCTAATGCTTGTTATTTTGTAATTGATTGAGGAATGTACTCGAATAACCTGGATATCTCTTCTTCTTACTTGGAGTTAACAGAAAAGAGGGTCTAAATTGAGTCCAACACATAGAAAGTCAAGACCGAAAATAAGCTCTTGTAAGGTTGTGGCATCAAAGGCTAGGACATCTCTATTTTAGGTATCTTAAGAAGCTCCAATCTCATTTATTTTCAGGTTTAGGCAATTTGGATTTTCATTAATAAATTTGTGAACTGACCAAAAGCCATTGTATTCCCTATTTACGAAGTTTAAATAAAAATTTAGAACCTTTCATAGTCATCTACTTGAATGTTTGGGGCCTGCAAAAATTCTTTCATTTTCTAATGCTCGTTATTTTGTAATTTTTTGATGAATGTACTCGAATAACCTGGATACCTCTTCTCCAAATTAAAAGTGATGTACATATAGCTTTTTAGGAATTTCATAAAATGGTGATGGCCCAATCCCAAAGGTAGATTCATACACTTCAATCTGACAATGGTAAAGAATTTGTGGATAAACTTTTAGGGGATTCTAAAGTCATAATGGAATTAGATACCAAATCTCATGCACATATATTCCACAACAAAATGAATAGTAGAATGGAAAAATAGGTAGATTCTGAAAATCATTTAAGCTTCTCTTTTGGTATGAATATGTCAAAGTTCTATTGGGGTGAGGCAAACAAAGTTTGTTGCCTACTTAATCAATCGAACATCATATAGTGTGATCAGATTCTAAACCCCCACTACCAAATCAAGAACCACGAATATTTTGGATGTACGGTGTATGTTCACATACCTAAAGTTCTACTGAGGTAAACTTGATTCGTGTGAAAAATAGTGTGTTTTGTAGGATACTTACAATTTTAGAAAGGGTATTGGTGTTATGATTCCCAACATCAAAAGATGCATGTGAACCCGAGATACGCTTTGAGAATCAGAACCCTACTATTTTGGGGAGCTTATGGACCTTCTCTTTAAGGGAGAGTAACAATGAAGGGAATGAAGGGATATTTGAGGTGGAAGAAAATGGATGACTTATTGAAAGAAATATTAGGGAAATTTATGTGGCTCCCAATATCCACAATTTATCTCATATGTCATCACCTAATTTTTTGGTGACTCCCCAAAATATATCGAAACATAAAAAAATATAATAAAAGAGGTCGGGGTTGTTAGAAATATTAATGTGCAAATTTGGGTTGTTTTTGAGAGTCTAATTGTATCTCTTTTGTCCACAAAAAAATAGAGAAAATACAGATTTAAGGAAAAATAATATATCATTGGATAAATCTATGTAAAAATTAAGTCGAGCAATATAATTATATTTTTACAGGTTGATTTGATTTAATCGTCGACCAATTTAAAAGTGTAATTATATTTGAGAATTAATTTAGGGTCCAATTAAAGGATTTAATTAAGTGCAAGGACTTAATTATACTTTAAATTGGTCTTGTGAAATTAATTAAGGGCTTAATTGATAAAAAATCAAATGCTTGAGTTTAATTTGGGTTCAATTGAGAAGTTTGGAGTTTTCGAGGACCGAATTACATTTTTCCAATCCAATTGCATGAAATTAGGGATTAAATTGCGAAACTTCGAACCAATGATCAAAGTGAAAAATGTGAGCAAATTTCCCTCTATAAATAGAGAGAAAAATGCCTTAAACAAGGACCCCAACAATTACCCCGAAATTGACCTTGAAAAATCAAAAACAAATCAAAAACCCTAAATAAAAAAACCCTTATCCCTTTCTCATCTTTAGAGTCTGCACTGACCACTTTGGCAAGTACAACCCTTCCCTCTCCGATCAATCCCCCATTTCCATCTTCTTTTTTCTTTCTTCACTCACCGGTCAGCCTCTCCTCGTCGACCACCATGGCGATCCCTTTGCACTCCCTTCTTCTTCACTCACCGACCTTCACTCCTAGCGGACACTCTCATCCTCTCGCAACGAGCAGCGACCCCACGTGTTCTCCTCTAAATCCTCTCCATCAACCTTTCCCTTGTTTCCCTTTCCCTTCGACAACCCAATCTCTATTTCTCTCTTGTCAACCACCACAACAGCCCCTCAATCTTACCTACGACAGTTCAACCATCCGAGGAAGAAGATAAAAATAGACCCAGAAATGAGATCTGAAGAGAATGAACTGATTGTGCTTTGTCCTGTGTTTGCGCTTTGTGTTTGTTCATTTCTGTCTTGCAGTCACTGAATACTCTCGCAGCGAGGAAGGAAGAAAAGGGACTTATATCTCTCGAGTAAGTATACATGCATCATCATGCATTGATCCCCATTGAAAATCTAAAAATATTCTGGAGGGGTAGTAATTTACTGAACCTTCTTTTATTTTGTATGCACGCTTTAAGCTCTTACCTCTTTGAGAATGCTTTTCAACTTTATCTTTTTGCTAATTTTGGGTGACATCATACATTGCATCCCCATTGAAAATCTAAAAACATTTTGGAGGGATCATAATTTACGAACCTTCATTCATCATTTTGTGTGCACGCTCTCACCTCTCTCATTTCTTGAGTATGCTTTCCAACTTTATTTGTTTCTTGATTTTGCGTTTCATTATGCATTGCATCTCCCTAAGAATCCAAGAAATGTTTTGGAGGAATTGTAATTCACAAACCTCTACTCATCATTTTTTTTTGTGCGCCTTTGAGCCCTTATCATTTTCACTTCCCTATGTGCACTTACGAGCCTTTCATTCAGAAGATAGAGCGTTTTTCAACCCTATCTCTTTCCTTACATGAATGTGCTTTCTAATCATCAACCAACTCAGATAGTGCACTTTTAAGTCGTATCTCTTTCCAGAACTTGGTGAGCTTTCTAACCCTCGGTCCATCAATTAAATAGTGTGATTTCCAGGCCTATTTTCCATCTTCGAGTGCGTTTTCCAACCCTCGATCCATCAATTAAATAGTGCACTTTCCAGCCCTATTTCCCCTCATCTTCGAGTGCGTTTTCAAACCCTCGACCATCGATTAAATTAGTGCGCTTTCCAGCCCTATTTCCCCCATCTTCGAGTGCATTTTCAGACCCTCGACCATCGATTAAAATAGTGCGCTTTTCAACCCTATTTCCCCCCATCTTCGAGTGCGTTTTCAGACCCTCGACCATCGATTAAAATAACGCGCTTTCCAGCCCTATTTCCCCTCATCTTCGAGTGCGTTTTCAGACCCTCGACCATCAACTAAAATAGTGCGTTTTCCAGCCCTATTTTCCTCTACATCTTCGAGTGCGTTTTCCAACCCTTGATCCATCAATTAAAATAGCGCGCTATCCTGCCCTATTTTCCCATCACCTTCGAGTGCGTTTTCCAACCCTAGACCATCAATTAAAATAGCGTTCTTTCCAGCCCTATTTTCCCATCACCTTCGAGTGCGTTTTCCAACCCTCGACCATCAATTAAAATAGTGCACTTTACAACGCTATTTTCCCCTCATCTTCGAGTGCGTTTTCCAACCCTCGATCATCAATTTAAATAGTGTGCTTTCTAGCCCTATATTCCATCCCATGAAATCTTCATCACCACTTTTTGCTTCCATCTAGGTAGGTCACCCATTACAATGAGGCCATCTTCACCATTTTTCACCTGGGTAGATCACCGATTACAATGAGGCCATCTTCACCATTTTTCACCTGGGTAGATCACCGATTACAATGAGACCATCATCACTATTTTTCACCTAGGTAGATCACCCATTACAATGAGACCATTTTCCTGTATCATTAATAAACATCACAATCTTCCATCCTTTTTAAGTATCCTTCTTAGGCCCCAATTCTTTGGTAGTGCGCTTTCTAGCCCTATCTTACCATTCCTTTCTGAGTGCGCTTTATAGCCCTCATTCTCATTTTTGGATGGATCAACTATTTCTTGATGCAGTACATCCACCTTTCTTTTCTTTACAACACTTACTATGTAAAGTCTTTTCCAAAACTTTAGTCGTAAGCATTGTAAAGAGGGAGTAATCGTCATCACCCAATTTTTGGGTGACTCCCCAAAATATACCAAAAAATAACAAAAATAAAATAAAAGAGGTCAGGGTTGTTAGAAAAATCAATGTGCAAATTTTGGTTGTTTTCGAGAGTCTAATTGTATCTCTTTTGTCCCCAAACAAATAAGAAAAAATCCAGATTTAAGGAAAAATAATATATCATTGGATAAATCTGTGTGTCGAGCAATATAATTATATTTTTACGGGTTGATTTGATTTAATCGTCGACCAATTTAAAAGTGTAATTATATTTGAGAATTAATTTAGGGTCCAATTGAAGGATTTAATTAAGTGCAAGGACTTAATTATACTTTATATTGGTCTTGTCAAATTAATTTGGGTTTAATTGAGAAGTTTGGAGTTTTCGAGGACTGAATTACATTTTTCCAATCCAATTGCACGAAATTAGGGATTAAATTGCAAAAATTCGGAACCAAGGATCAAAGTGAAAAATGTGGGCAAATTTCCTTCTATAAATAGAGAAAAAATACCCTAAACAAGGACCCCAACAATTACCCTCGAAATTGACCCTGAAAAATCCAAAAAAAAATCAAAAACCCTAAATAAAAAACCCTAATAAAAAAACCCTAATCCCTTTTCTCATCTTTAGAGGTCGCAGCATGACCACTTTGCATACCGTGACTCTTCCCTCTCCGATCAATCCCCCATTTCCATCTTCTTCTTTTTTCTTTCTTCACTCAAGGCCGACCTCTCCGTGTCAGCCACCATGGTAGTCTCTTTGCAGTCCCCTTCTTCACTCGCCGACCTCTAGCCCTAGCGGACACACTCTCATCCTCCCGCCGAACAGAGCAACCCCCACGCGTTCTCCTCTTAATCCTCTCCATCAGCCTTTCCCTTGTTTCCCTCTTCCACTCGACAGCCCCATCTCCATTTCTCTCCTGTCAACCACCACGACAGCCCTCAATCTTACCCACGGAAGTTCAACCATCCCAAGAAGAAGATAAAAATAGACCCGAGAACTGAGATCTGAAGAGAATGAACTGATTGTGCTTTGTCCTGTGTTTGCGCTTTGTGTTTGTTCATTTCTGTCTTGTAGGTCTTCGGAATACTCTCATAGCGAGGAAAGGCGAGGAAAGGAAGAGTAGAGAAAGGAAGAGTAGAGAAGAGAAGAGAAGAAGAAGAGGAGGAGGAGGAGGAGGAGGAACGGACCGAGAAGAACAGATCTCCGATCTGAAGGAGAACGACCCAGCTGCCTTTGTGTGCTGTTTATGTGTGTTTTCTGTGTGCAGGTCTCCATGAGCGCCATCTCCGGCAAGAGGAGGAAGAGACGAGGCAGATCTGTTTAGGCCCCCCTGTCCAGCTGCTCAATCTACGGTGGCGCGTGTGACGACGCTGCGCCGATGACGCTGCGTGGTACCACCGCCTCAGTATGGCTCCATCTGTCAGCGATTGCTTCAGATGTGTTTTTATTTTTATTTTTTTGTGACTTTTGGATTTTCTGTTTGTGTGAGTGTTGTTATTTTTATTTTTTGTAAATGTTATGTAATTGTACAATGTACCCAAAAGAAAAAAGAAATAGTGAAAAAGAGAATGGGTGTGTGAGTTGCATAAAAAAACAAGCAAAAAAAAAACATAAAAATTGCATTTCAAAAAAAGAAAAAAAGAAAAATGTGTTTTCATGCATCCGACTGAATTCCAAAAATTTTCTCATTGTATTTTTTTCATAAAAAATATGTGCATATTTTTTCCATATTTTTAAAAGAGAAAATTTGGATATCATAACTAGTTTATGATTATCCGTTGGCATTCGGCCAAAATGTCAAAAATGTTTTAACAATTATTTTGTCTTATCTACCACGGTGTAAAATTATACTGTAATGTACACTCGTGGATGAATAAAAATAAGATTTTCAAAATGCAATGTGAAAATTTATTTTTAGTCTTTTAACTCTTAACGAGGTAGAGATTCCTTCACAGGTCTATGTTGAACCTTAGGAAAGACCAATAAAAATGATTTAGGAAAAACAATCAAACAACAATGCAGTTTGCCTTAGGTAGGGTGCACTGGGGGTGATGCGTCTTCCCCTTGCACAATAAGTCTCCTTACCCTAGACTCTCGCAGACCAATAGGTTCCTAGTGACCTTAATACTAGGTGGCGACTCCCAATAATTATAGTCGTAATTTTTGCGACTATAAAAACACCCCCACATTTTCACCGCGCGCCGTTGTCCCCCCGAATCCAGGAGTGAAGGCGGGGCGCGAAGCGCGTCCAAAATCATCGTCGCGACAACATAGATCGAGTATTCTCCGTAACAACCCCTCTTTGACTACAGAGGTGCCCATATGTATACCATTAACCAATGAATCAACCTAAAATGTTCCTCCTCGGTATGTTTGAATCCTAGCCTTTTGGAAAATATAACCAATAGATATCCACAAAGGTCAAATAGGGAGTCCAGAGAAATAATACTGAACCTAACCCCAAAACAAGAGGAAATATCTCATCAATTATTATGTCTCGCTCTCATAGATTATCATAATCATATGTATTTTCTATTAATCAATTTTCTCTTGTGCCTATTCCTAGTAATGTATAGGATGTATTAGCGGACTCAATATGAACTAAGACAATGAATGATGAAAAATTGTTCACTACCCATAGGTTAAAAAATTGTTGTTAAGGCGCATACTCCAGAAGTATGGAGTTGATTATCAAGAGACTTTTTCTCCGATGGGAAAATGAATACCATTCATATTTTCATATCTCTAGCAACGGATCGAGATTGGGTATTGTAGCAATTTGAGCGTCAAGAATGCTTTCCTCAATGGAGAACTTGAGGAAGAAGTTTATATGGAACTGCTAAAACAAAATCCTCATGTAGCTCTAAAGTTTACAACTTGAAAAAGGCGTTATATGGCTCGAAGGAGTCACCCTCCTCCACAATGAAAGAATTTGGTTATAAGCAAAGTAATTCAGATCACACCTTGTTTTGATAGGAAATCGGACCGTTAGGAGATCAATGTCAGGTTACTTTATTTCTGTAGAAGGAAACCTCGTTACTTGGAAAAGCAAGAAGCAGAAAGTGATTGCTAGATCAACTCTAGGAGCAGAATACCGAGGTATGGCTCATGGTGTATGTGAATTATTATACATAAAACATATATTACAAGATTTAGGGATTGATTATGAGATATTCATACGTCTACACTATGATCATAAGGCAACTATCAAGATTGCACACAACTTGGTACAACCTCATCGTACCAAACACGTCAAAGTCAACCAACAATTCATTAAGGAAAATCTTGATTAGAAAACTATTAAATTTTCATTTGTTCAATCGAAGGATCAGCTAAATGATGTACTCACAAAGACAATCTAAGGAAAGGTATTTCATGATGTAATTAGAAAGTTGGCCATGATAATATTTACACTCCAACTTGAGAGGGATATAGCCGTTTATAACTATAATAGGGAAAATATTTCTGATAATTTAAACTGTATTATATTTTAGCTAAAATTGTATTGTAATTATTTTTTATATAAACCCCCTATTGTAACAATAATATAATTGAATAAACTGAAAATAATTGTATTTCAAATTCTTACAAATTCGAATAATTAATCACGAGTGCAAAACAGTGGAAGTGATGGAAATTTGATAAAGATTCATCATTAGTTACAAAACTTTGTGATCTGTCAAGTAATAAATGGATGCTCAATATCCTGATAGACGGACCAACATCCTCTTTTCTTTTGAATTAAAAAAAATACTTGTAGTTTTTGTCTTGTTGGCATCATGTGATCCCAATTTAAAAGATAATCACATTGAGATTATAAAATAAGTAAAACTCATAGATTTAACAGCATAGATTCATAGCTATAATTTATTAAATAATAGAATTTATTTTCCAAAACCACTTATTGCAGACTTCATGAATATAATCGCATGAATAAAACTGTTTGTTTCCCGGCTACGTACCTTTTATATTGCTTTTTGCAACATATCAATTCCATAGCATTGACCTTACAAAATAGTTTATCTAACATTTGACCTTACAACATTTCACTTAAATTTGAATATAACATTTGATCACTTCCTGCACGTATACAAATAGTTTATCTAGCCCCCGTACACGTTTCTTCTAATTAGGTATATAGACGCTTGGACCTTACAAAATACAAATTATACACGTTTCTTCTAATTAGGTATATAGACGCGTGGACCTTACAAAATATATATTATATTTATTAATTAATAATCTCATTTAAAAACTTATATTGTTAATAAGATTCTAAAATATAATTTATATTATTTTTTAAATCCTTCTAAAGTGAAAAGTCTTTGGATTTGAAACTTGCACAACAACCTCTTGTACTTTGTAATTGATTTTTATCAAATAGAATGAAGGTGGTGAGATTTGAACTCGTGACTGTTGCGTCAACAAGACTCGGATACCATGTTAATAAATATCTCACCTAAAAACATAATTTGTCATGTAATACTCTAGAATATGATTTATATTATTTAATAATATTATGCTAATTGTAATTAAAAAAATATTTATGCTCTTTTATATTAAAACCATTGGTAAGTTTTCATATAATAGATTTGAAAACCGACTGTCAAGCTATATCTTGAAGGCTACAACTGTATATATGTATTTTAATAATAATTTCCAATGAAAGATATAGTTGGGTCAAATAAGCGAATCGTGCATTCATATACGACTAGAAAACGGGCCTAATTCGATAGATGCCGGAGATATTGCAATGTTACGCTACTCGCAGACAATTTTGCTGACAAAATTTAATTAGAACGATCCTTGCATTTTGGAGGCTATATAAGACAGGAAAAGACTCTGAGAATGAGCATAGCACCGAAACTAGCAGGCTACTAATTAAGAGAGAAGGGGAGGGACATGGGATCCATTTCCAAGCCTCATGTTGTTGTGATCCCATGTCCACTCCAAGGTCATATAAAGACCCTGCTTAAATTTGCAAAGCTTCTTCACTACAAAGGTCTTCACATCACATTTGTCAACACTGAATTCAATCACAAACGTTTGCTTAGGTCAGGAGGACTTCATGCCCTTGATGATTTGCCTGGCTTCCATTTTGAAACCATTCCTGATGGTCTCCCTCCTTCAGATATGGATGCCACCCAAGCCATACCTTCTCTCTGTGATGCCATGAACAAAAACTTCTTGGCACCCTTCACAGATCTCCTTTTAAAACTCAAAAACACGGTATCAGAGAACAATCCCCCGATTACTTGCGTTGTTGCAGATCCTTTTGCTGGGGAAGAAGTTGGTCTTCCAGTTGTGATGTATGCCACTATGAATGCATGTGGCTATATGGGATTCAAACACCTCTACGCTCTCAGAGAGAAAGGCTTCACCCCAATCAAAGGTAATTCACATACCTGGTTAATTAATGAACTTTTAAGCAAAGTGGCTTTATTACTATTTTACTGCTAATGAACTTTTTCCAGATTTTTCCTTGCAACTTGATGAAGAAATGATTATAATATTTTACGTCTTTATCACGACGACAACTTTTTTTTATAATATATTTTCCTGGCAACTTTATTTTAGCAACTTTATTTTATAATATATTTTCCTGGCAACTTTATTTTAGCATAATTCAAAAAACGAGCCATAGAACCAAGCCGATTTTATATAATATCGATTTATAAATCACTTCTCTATAAATCTGACAATAATTAAGAGGTTGGGTCACCGCTTTAACCTCAAATTCCTATTAAAAAAATGCTTGTTTTTATATCGTTTCGATATATTAATATAAAAATAAATTTAAATAAAAATATTTCAATATATCTTAAGATAAAAATAAGCACTCCTCCTAACTAGAAATCAAATCGTTGAAATCATTTAGCAAATACCATCAGAAAATAATATTACAATTTAATTGATTTGATATGTCCTCGTTCCCACAAGAATAACTACGCATAAATCATACGGGCGGGCAAGATCAATGATTATGTGCAATGATATTTTATGTTTGAGCTTCTTCTAATAAGATTGTGCT
>CM063603.1:1458691-1608599 GCA_032356905.1 Salix exigua | reverse complement strand
CAAAACCACAATGATTTGATTAATTGCAAATGTGACAAAAATCAAACAACATGTTAACATCCTGCGTAAAAGATACGTGTCTAAAAAGTTTTGACGAGGTTGATGTGTCATCTTTTTCGTATAAAAGATTATCACGCGATTAGTTGTTTTTCCCCCCCCTCTAGCACTAAACTAGGACCATGTTGGCTCGATGCCTTCAGTATACTGATATTAGTTTTTTTTCTTCATTAGCTAATAAAAAGAATGATTATTTTGTTCAAATATATAATACCATAAAAAAAATCTAACATAATTAATATTTTTTTACATGTAAAAAGAACCACGTTGTTCTGACTACAGTAAAATGCAGAGCAAATGGATCATGTGTTTTTCATTGTAGATCATTTGACCCAATTTTTTCACCTGTTTTGTCTACATTTGGCTCTGTATTTTTTTGTTTACGTGATATTACATATGAAATATCATATATAAAAAAGCCGCAAAAGTTAATTTTTAACAAAAATAATATCGACTAATGAATTATTTTGATTATTGTTATTATTGTGATTGTTAAATTGTCACAAGTGAGATAATTAATCTGATTGTCTCTAGGCAGACTACAAGAGCAAATACTTCTCTATGGTCTATGTCTTCTCTATGTTTGTAGCATTTTACAACCAACCTTGTTTTATGTTGTTGTACTTTATCTTTTATATTCTTCTTGATCTTATAGATCTATTTCACACCAATTACTTTTTTACTTTCTGACAGATTGGTTAACTTACATGTATCATTCTTCTCAATGACTTGTATCTCATCATCCATTGTCGTGATCCATTTCTCTTATTTAATAGCATCATCGAAGCTATTTGGATCACTATATGCGAAGAAACAAAATAATATTGTATCTTCCATTATCTAAGTTGCATCATATAAATCTTCTAGATTTCTCATCTTGATGATAATCCTAATGTTTGAGTGTTTCTCCTATTGAATATATGATTTATATTATTATCCAATATACTTCCTCAAGTAAAAACTCTTTGGGCTTGAAACTTGCAACTGCTTTTCTCTAATGTTGATTGAGAAGCAATTGAAGTGGACCTCATATGAGTTGAGGTTTAACGGAGAAAGAAAAATTTGAAATATGTTGTGGCAGCTGTGTGTTAAATGCACAACACTCCCTTGGGTATTGTATATAGGTGTAGGGTTGTACATGATACCTATCATGTGGTATACTACACATGATCATAAACCTATACAAGGTAAATACAAGATAAATATAAATACATAATAACAATCCATAATATGCACCCTCAAGCTGAAGGAGGTGGATCCACATGAAGCTTGGACCGAAAAAAGGTAAATGACGCATGAGGAAGAGGTTTGGTAAGAACATCAGCAAGTTGATCTTGAGAGGAGATGAACCAAACCACAATTTCCTTTTTAGCAACGCGATCACGAACAAAGTGGTAATTCACTTCAACATGCTTAGTGCGAGCATGGAAAATAGGATTTACAAACAAGTAGGTAGCACCTTAATTATCGCACCAAAGTATAGTCATAGGATCTGAGGAAAAACAAACATCGGATAGTAGGACCCGAAGCCATAAAATCACAGCAGTACCATCAACAAGCGCCTTATATTCTGCTTCAGTTGATGAATGAGCCATTATGCGTTGTTTTCCAAATTTCCAAGAAATAGGTGTGTTACCAAGATATACCAAGTAGCCACCAGTGGATTTTCTATCACCAGTTGAATTGATCTCTTGCAAAACAAACGATCAAGTTGCAGATATATTCACAAAACCATTGAAGGGAGATATATTTATCATATTGAAGTTCATGCTTGGCATGGCATCTCCTGATTGAGTTTAAAGGGGGAATTTGTAAGGATAAACTCAATCTGCAAAGTCAAGCATTGCAACCACCAGCTTCCATCAATTAAAGCCCCTGACAGCAACTATGCATGACCACCTCCTGCATCCACCGCCCCTCCTGCAAGTCGCCTCCAACTTGCCAAAATATCTTATCTTAAAATAAAAAAATATCAAACTTTCATTTTGTGTATATATAGGAAGCTTAGTTAAGGAGAAAAAGGTAGTGGGAGATATTAGAGAGAAAAACATGAGAGAAAAGAGAGAGTTTTGAGAGTGTTATGTGTAATTTTTTGTTGAAATAAAATAATATGTTTAATTCACTTTGAGTGTTTCAAAGCCACAAATAGTGATCTCTCCCACCAACATAAAATATGTGGAATGGGGGCTCTGTTGCCCTCGTAAACTGCAGGATCGATGATCTTATCTTATCAACAATCCATTGTAGTTTTGAAAATAAAAAACGCCACAAGGGGCCCTGCAAATGGAGCCTTTATTATAATATTTAAATTTCAAGACAACAGATAATTGAAGGGCCAGCCAGGTTATTTTCTTCGGTTCAAAAACGAACAAAATTTGATCTAATTGTTCGACGAGATTATTTCATGGATGAACTTGTCCAAATTAATGGAGGATGAGCCCTTGGGTCCTGCAGCTTCTTCAGCCAACCTTTTCCACTCCATAGCCTTTTCCCTCATTTTCTCACCCTCATCCCCTTCCATCAGCTCCTTCACAAGCATCTCCACTTCTTCCCTCTTAACGTTATTGTCAATCTCCATACCAACTCCCCACTCGTTGCAGCTATACCTGCAGTTCATTGCTTGATCACCAAAGAAGGGCCAGCACAGCATGGGAACACCAGCACACAAGCTCTCAATGGTCGAACCCCAACCACTATGTGTTAGAAACCCCCCAACTGCTGGATGGTTAAGCACTTCCTCTTGTGGGCACCAGCTTGTAATAAAGCTACGATTTTCAGTTTCTGCAAACTCAGCTGGTAAAACAGCTGACTCACCAGTGACCAAATCTGGCCTTATAATCCACAGGAATGAGATATTACTGTTAGCTAGTCCCATTGCAAACTCCACTAGTTGACCAGCCGTCATCACGGTTGTGCTTCCAAAATTCACATACACCACTGATTTGGGTTCTTTTGTGCCAAGCCATTGAAAACACGCACGGTCTTCTGTCCATAGATTGTAACCAATAGACTTCAAACCATCTTCTTCGATTTGATTTAGGAGTAACTGGAGTGGACCAAAGGAGTAAACTCGAGGGAAAAAAGTGGAGAGGCCATCTAAAACTAGAGGAAGTGATCAAATGTTATATTCAAATTTAAGTGAAATGTGTGCTAATGAATTGATATGTTGCAAAAAGCAATATAAAAGGTTGCCGGGAAACAAACAGTTTAATTCATGCGATTATATTCAAGAAGTCTGCAATAAGTGGTTGGTGATCACGTGATTGTAAAATAAATTATATTATTTAATAAAGTATAGCTATGAATCTATGTTGGGGTTTTATTTATTTTATAATCTCAATTCAATAAATTGTTGACTTTAGAAGCATATGATTATCTTTTAAATTGGGATCACATGATGCCAACCAGACAACAACAACAAGTATTTTTTTTTTAATTCAAAAGAAAAGAGGATGTTGTCCGTCAATCAGGATATTGATCATCCATTTATTACTTGACAGATCACAAAGTTTAGTTTCTGTTCAAGAAAAAAAACAGAGCCATCTTAGGTTAGTACTGTTAAGAGAAATTATGCTAGTGCATGAATTGATCCAAGCTTCCGCAATCTGATCCTTCAATGGATCATTAAAAAAAAAACTAAACTGCAGCCGGAGAAGATGAAGATGATCATCCATGCCGCCGCTGCTTCTCATTTACAATATTCCCCATGGTAATTCCATTTCTTTCAAACCTTCACTCAACAATAATCTTCCCAGTCTCAATATTAAACTGATACAAACCAGTAGAATGCAATTTCGCATAAGAAGTGCTACTATTCCTCATTTAGTTGTTGTCTTATTCATCGTGAGATTGCATTTCAGCATACATTTCAAATTCTCCAGTCTTTGCGCATGAAATTGTTGTATTCAAATTTTGCGCAACAAAACTAAAGCTCAAACAGAGCAGCAGTAAAGCAAAAAAAGAGTTCCTGCAACTTTTCTCTCTATCAAGTTCTCGAAGAAAAACAAGAGAGAAGTGAGAAATAAAAGCAGGGAGATCCAAGAGAAAGATCTCGCCGGAGAGGTGAAGACTCAGACACGCCAGTAACCTCGTGCTTGTTTCAGGCACACCTCCTCTCAATTTCTCAAATAAGCCATATGAGCTGTTGCTCTAAATAAACATCGCTCATTCGCCAGCACCCTTGTAACTTTGTAATCAGAACCAACAGTAGAGTAACTGCTATCTTGTTCAAAGATCCATGTCGCTCCTTCATATCTGAATACATATCCAAAGCAGAGAGACACGATGGATGCGACAAAGACAGAGCCCAAGGAAGGATAGATCCCAGTGGCAGGTGAATCTTCATTATATGCTAAGCAAGGCAGTAAAAAAAAATGTTTCTCTGTTCCAGATCCAGCAACAACAAGCAATTAGAATTAGAAAGAGATGACATGTTTCGGTTGAGTCTCGTCGCAAAGGGAGCAATAATGATCAGATTGCAGCAGAGAGTGTTTGCGATGTGCCTAGAGACTGAAGACCTGAAGGCTGCGGTGGCCAAGGCTATGGTCGCTGGGGCTGAGTCTGAGAGTGAGATTTTGAAGTTGAAGTAGCGTACTGCTGTGCCGAGCGCATGACGAAGGTCGTTTCGTCTTCTATTCTCCTTCCAAGTGCTGTGAATTTTTGATTTGTATTGTGGTGTCGCTTTGTGCATACCAAATGTATGTTTTGATTACTTCTAAGAGAAAATGAAAGAAAAGAAAAGAAAGAAAGAAAGAAAGAAAGAAGTAGAAAATGAATTCATACGCAGATTAAGGCCTTGTTTGTTTCAAGGAAAGTGAATTCTGAATTCACTTTCCTTGCTTTCAATGTTTGTTTCTTTGAAACAACTTTCCTGAAAAGTTGTTTCCAAGAACAAACACAGAAAGTTGTTTCCGATGTTTAGCAAACACCGAAACCACTTTCCAGAAAGTTGTTTCCACTAAGGAAAACTTAAGGCTGAAAAAGGAAAGTGTACTCTCTCGCCAAACATCCGAATACACTTTCCGTTAGCTAGCTAGTTATTGTTTTTTTCTTAAAAAAATAGAAACATGTTAGTATTATTTTTATATAAAAAATAATAATTCTGATATTAACAATTAAAAACACAAAAACTAATAATTTAAATCTTAAAAATTCTATTTTTTTAATCACCCTAAATTAAAATTTTGCATTGAGATTTTGATTTAAAATTAAAAAAACTTATTTTAAGCTTTTAAAATTGGAAAAATATATATTAATAATAAGTTTTACTTAAAAATATTTCACAAGCTTATTTCTCAATAATATGATATGACATATATTGTTATATTTTTTTATAAAATAAGCTATGTATGACTATAGGATATAATAAAAAAATTCATCATTATACTTTTTAGATTTCATTTTTTTATTTTAAGTGATTAAATATTTTATATATATTAGATAAACTTGAAAAAAAATTATTAATAAATTATTTTCCAGTTCATTTTCAATAACATCGCTAAACATCTGAATTCACTTTCCAGAAACTACCTTCGGAATTCACTTTCCAGAAACTACTTTCCAGGATTCACTTTCCAGAAACCACTTTCCAAGCAACAAGTTGTGATCTGAATTAATCGCTTATAACCAAATTCCTTCATTTTGGAGGAGAATCTTCCAAACGTGATTACAATTACCTCAACAGAGAACACTGTTCCTTTAAGCAAACGTTTGCGATGCAATTCTGTGTTGACAAATGTGATGTGAAGACTTTGTAGTGAAGAAGCTTTGCAAAATTAGGTGATGACATAATTGAGAGACAGCGTTTTCTCATTATTAGTAATGGGGAAAGGGTGAATTGGGGGCTCTGTTGCCCTCAGAAACTGCAGGATCGATGATCTATTCTTATCAACAATCCATGGTCGTTTTAAAAATATTGAACGCCAGAAGGGGCCCTGCAAATGGAGCATTTATTATGATATTTAAATTTCGAGACAACAAATAAACAAAGGGCCAACAAGTTCTACTTGTTCAACGAGATTATTTCATGGATGAACTTGTCCAAATTAATGGAGGATGTGCCCTTCGGTCCAGCAGCTTCTTCAGCCAACCTCTTCCACTCCATAGCCTTCTCCCTTAATTTGTCACCCTCATCCCCTTCCATCAGCTCCTTCACAAGCATCTCCACTTCTTCCCTCTTAACGTTATTGTCAATCTCTATACCAACTCCCCATTCGTTGCAGCTATACCTGCAGTTCATTGCTTGATCAGAAAAGAAGGGACAGCACACCATGGGAACACCAGCACACAAGCTCTCAATGGTCGAACCCCAACCACTATGTGTTAGAAACCCCCCAACTGCTGGATGGTTAAGCACCTCCTCTTGTGGGCACCAGCTTGTAATAAAGCTACGATTTTCAGTTTCTGCAAACTCAGCTGGTAAAACAGCTGACTCACCAGTGACCAAATCTGGCCTTATAATCCACAGAAATGAGATCTTACTGTTAGCTAGTCCCATTGCAAACTCCACTAGTTTAGCAGCCGTCATCATTGTTACGCTTCCAAAATTCACATACACCACTGATTTGGGCTCCTTTGTATCCAGCCATTGAAGACAAGCACGGTCTTCTCTCCATAGATTGTAACCAATAGACTTCAAACCATTTTCTTCGATTTGATTTAGGAGTAACTGGAGTGGACCAATGGAGTAAACTCGAGGGAAAATAGTGGAGAGGCCATCTAAAACTTCTGGTTCCAAGGCATCAAAAGTATGGAGAGCAATTGCATGAGCTTTAACAGAGGATTCAGTAGCTCCAATGACAAAGTTAAACACAACATCATCTGGATCTGTTGTCTGAATAAATGGAAAATCTTTAAGACGAACGTCTTTCATACCAGGAGCGCAGTCTACTTTTGTCTCAAGATAGCCATTGCTTAGATCGCTCAAATCTGCAAAACACAATGCTATTAGACCAAGCTCAACATCAAATTTCATTCCTTAGAAACGAATAAAGTTGTAAAATAGTAATAAAGCCACTTTGCTTGAAAGTTCAATACCTAAACTTAAAAATACGTGAATTACCTTTGATTGGGGTGAAGCCTTTCTCTCTGAGAGTATAGAGCTGTTTAAATCCCATATAGGCACATGCATTCACAGTGGCATACATCACAACTGGAAGACCAACTTCTTCCCCAGCTTTGATGGAGAATGGAGCAAAAGGATCTGCAACAACGCAAGTAATCGGGGGATTGTTCTCTGATACCGTGTTTTTGAGTTTTAAAAGGAGATCTGTGAAGGGTGCCAAGAAGTTTTTGTTCATGGCATCACAGAGAGAAGGTATGGCTTGGGTGGCATCAGTATCTGAAGGAGGAAGGCCATCAGGAATGGTTCTGAAATGGAAGCCTGGCAAATCATCAAGGGCATCAGGCCCTCTTGACCTAAGCAAACGTTTGTGATTGAATTCTGTGTTGACAAATGTGATGTGAAGACCTTTGTAGTGAAGAAGCTTTGCAAATTTAAGCATGGTCTTTATATGACCTTGGATTGGACCCGGGATCACAACAACATGAGGCTTGGAAATAGATCCCATCTCCCTCTCCTTCTCTCTTACTATCTTCCTAGCGAGCTTCACTATGTTCAATCCCGACGAGCCTTTTCTTGCGATTTATAGGCAGCAATGCTTGTTTTTCTATTTCCAAAGTCTTATCTTCCTTCATTATTACTTTTTTTATTAATGTCATGTTTTTCTTGATGTATACTAACCAGCATCACAATGCTAGATTTTACCGTTTAATTATATTTAAAATATATAAAATCTTATCAGTAAAATCAGCTGGTCGCCTGTAACGTCTCTCCATCATCTATTATTGGCCCTTTTATCGAGTCGTACGAATGAATGATACCCAGTTGTTTTTTCAGTGAAAATTATTATTAAATGGAAAACTTTATTCACAGCAATGGGCATACTAAATGGAATTAACAACTGTTGGATAAAACTCTTTGGAACCCACATATATAAGTGTGAAACCCGCAGCGAAACACCACATCAATAATTGTTGCTAGCATATTAAGTTTAAACCCAAGAACTTCTACATGCTTTATATTTGTTACAATATAATATAAATTATATTATATTAAAATTTTATTGACCAGTGGTCTTACTTTAAATCTTATCATCTCTATTTTATCGTCAATCTCCCCATTCGTTGCAGCTATAAATGGACGATGAAGTAATATTAAAATATCATAGCCATATCTATCAGTATTAAATTAAAGGAAAAGTTTAAGTAATTATTGGTGCTTTAATTAATGTTCAAATGATGCCGTCTACTTTTTCTTTTTACGGATAAGCTAATAACTTTACATCATGAAAACAGAAAAAAAATATCAAATGAAAGCAAAGATAAAAATAAAAACATATTAATAACTTGGTGTTTGGGAAGGCAATATAACCGGTGTTTGAAACCTGCAAGAGATTCTCTTTGATAAATTTAGAGACTCCTCGATGCTTAATTAGTAAATACTGTTTTTAAGAAAAAACGACCATAATGTTTTGGAGTGAATATAAAAATAAATATATAGTAGAAAATGAAGATTTAAAAGAATTTAATGAATCTTTTTTCTTTTCTTCAAGGAGCTGAAATATTATATTACCTGAAGATGAATAATTAATATTTTCTATATACCATTTTACCTCCTAAACCGAAAAATCTGACCCCCGTTTCCAATTATATTTTAGACCTTTTCAAGAGATATGAATAGTATTTCTAAATTATTTGCACAATAAAACTTTTCATTCAGTTGGTGGCTAGTTTTTGAAGAAATTGAAAGTGTTCAATATGAACAAATGTAGATTAATTGCTGAAATTACAGCAAATTGAATATACTGTCATAACATTGAAATAGATTACAATAGGTATATATATTGTACATTGGAAGCTGAAAATACAACTAACGGTAATATTGGAAGCTAATTAAGTGTGATTATAGGAGCATTTACTGTGCACACTGTCTTATGTGCATGCTAGAAATAAATGCACTGACTGGTAATATTATTGTGTCCAACACTCCCCCTCAAGCTGGATCAAGAGGGTTGATGGATCCAAGCTTGCATAATAAACGATAAAACTGGGATGATGGCACGGCTTTGGTGAACACATCGGCAAGTTGGTCACTAGTTCGCACATAATGTGTAGTGATGTTGTTGGATTGAACTTGCTGACGAATAAAATGACAATTAACTTCGATGTGTTTAGTCCTTTCGTGAAACACAGGATTTTTTGCAATATGCATAGCCGCTTGGTTGTCACAAAAAAGGCTCATCGGAGTGACTGATGAACAACCCATATCAGCTAGGAGGCTTCGCAACCACACAAGTTCACAAGCTGCAGCCGCCATGGCACGGTATTCGGCTTCGGCACTGGAGCGAGCCACAACATGTTGTTTCTTGCTCTTCCAGGACACAAGGTTACCGCCAACAAACATGCAATACCCAGTAGTCGAGCGTCGGTCAAGTTGATTTCCAGCCCAATCTGAGTCTGTATAGCCCATTACATTTGTATGGTTGTTTCTAGTCATGACAATTCTGCGACCAATAGTTCATTTTTAAATATCGCAAAATGTGTTTGACCATGCTGAGATGATGTATGGTTGGAGCATGCATGAACTGACTGACAAGACTGACATCATAGGTAATATCCGGACGGGTAATCGTCAGATAAATGAGTTTGCCCACGAGTTGTTGATAATATTTGGGTGAAGGAAGAGCAGTACCTGTAAAAGATAATTTTAGTTTACTATCAACCGGAGTAGGGGAAGGTTTAGTTGAAAGCATACCTGCATCTTGAAGCACATCGAGAGTGTACTTACGTTGATTAAGGAAAAAACCTTTCTTAGATGAGGCCATTTCAATCCCAAGAAAATATTTTAAGGGACCAAGATCTGTAATCGGAAATAATTGTTGAAGAGTTTTCTTCAATTGGGAAATAGATTCAATATTATTCCCAGAGATAATTAAATCATCAACATAAATGAGGACCATCAATTTATCATCATTTTTGAACCGAATATATAAAGAGGAATCTGCAGAGCTTTTGCTAAAACCTAAGTTAGCAAGGGCTCCACTAAGTTTTGCATGCCATGCGCGAGGACTTTACTTTAGCCCGTAAATAGATTTATGGAGTTTACACACCAAATTAGGGTTGGAGCTGGACGAGTGACCAGGAGGAAGCTTCATAAACACTTCTTCTTCAAGATCCCCGTGTAAAAAGGCATTTTTTACGTCCATTTGCAATAAGAACCATCCATTATTGACAGAAACAAATAAAAGAACTCTTACCGTGGTCATTTTTGCAACAGGAGCAAATGTCTCCTTGTAATCAACACCAAATTCTTGGGTATACCCTTGCGCCACCAGACGCGTTTTATAGCGATTAACAGATCCATCGGAGTTGAACTTTGTCTTGTATATCCATCGACTGCCAACGGCGTGTTTACCTTTGGGAAGGGGAACTAGGCTCCAAGTATTATTGTCAGCTAGTGTTGTTAGTTCCTCTTCCATAACTTTTTGCCATACTAGGTGAGATTGCGCTACGACGAAATTGTGAGGCTCATGATCATTGGATATTGCTGACAAAAAAGCAGAATACGAAGGTGATAATTTTGAGTAATCCAAATAATTTGAGATAGGATACATTGTTGACATATAATGTCATACTTTGTATGCTTTATATATTTTGATGATAACAATAAAAGAAAATGGGCTAATAATATGCTTGGATGAGATTAAGCTATAAACGGGTTTTATTCAAAGAATACATCAACAAGCATAATGGAGTTCAAGAAGAAATCACTCCAAGAAGTCCAAGATGCAAGCAAGTGAAGACTTAGAATAAGTGTTCATTTTAGTGCTTTGTGTAAATCTCAATTTCTATCTTGATAGCACAAATTAAAATGAACTCACACACATCACAGTGCATGCATTAAAAGGATTTGATGATTAAAAGGTTTAAGTTATAATCAATCGGTTCAAGAAATTCAGAAAAGATAATTTGTCAAAATAGTTTTTTACATGAACCGGTCAACCGCTTGAGGTATCCGTTGTGAACCGGTCGACCGCTTGGAAGACAAATTATTTTATCCGTTGTGAACCGGTCGACCGCTTGGTTTTGTCCGTTATGAACCGGTCGACCGCTTGATATGGCAGTTGCACTAAAACGGCTAGTTTCTCTTAGAAACTTATAAATAGGCCTCTTAATTGCAAAATAAATGATACAAAACTTTCATATCTTATATTGAGGCAATTAGAAGTGAATAAACACCTTCATATCATCAATCCTCATTAATACTCATATTTGTGTTTAAATCTTCATATCCTAACACAAAGAGTATTTCTCATTCTCACTACACTTAAACACCTTCAAATATCCTAAGTGCTATTAAGTGAGAGAAAGAGATTTTAGATCTTCATTTGTAATATCCACACTATTAAGAGTGTATTGTTGTTTTACTAAAACAACCATTGTGAAACTCTTGAGAGTTGAGTATAAAACTCTTGGTATTGGTGAGGGAACATCACCAAGGAAAAATCTTGAAGAGGGGACATCTTCAAGTGGAAAGGGAAAATCTTGAAGAGAGCATATCTTCAAGTGGTGTAAAGTCTTGGTGTGGATTCATCAAGCGGAAATTGTAATCTTGTTACTTGGTTTAGTAAGAGAGTACAATACTCAAGTACGAGTTGGTACTTGAGTCGTGGACGTAGGCTTGCCGAACCACGTTAAAAACCCGAGTTAACAATCTCTTTCCCTTATCTCTTTACTTTCAAGTAATTGATTTTAGAATTGCTATAATTATTGTATTTGCACCAATTCCGCTTTTAGGTGCATAGTTGCTTTAATCCGTGAATTTCAACATACATGATCGCATAAGCTGTATAGTCTTGAAATTTAGATGGGCACTGTCGCGTTCTGGGAGGATTGCATCTTGGAGCTGGCACTTCATCTGGCAAATGTGGAGACATAGGTTCTAGAGGTATGATAGTAGAGGAGGGATCGACAACCGGGATGACCGTTGGAGTAATGGGCCTAGTGGGCCTAGGCAAGTCGAGGCTGCAGATCTCTACGCTGGGAAAAGGAACTAATTCTTCCAAGGACTCCCCCTGAGTTGGATCAGTAAAATAAGGAGTGGTTTCTACAAATCTAACATCCCTGGTGATATACAGTCTCTGGTTAATGTTATCATAACATTTGTACCCTTTCTTGGTATGGGAATACCCTAAGAAAATGCATTTGGAAGCTCGCGGATCAAGTTTGTCATGTTGATTGGAGTGCAGGTGAACAAAACATTGACACCCAAAAATCTTCAAGTGAGAGGTATTGGGAATTGTACCCTGCAAAATTTGAAGAGGACACTGAAAATCCAGTACTTGACTGGGTAAGCGGTTAATAATATAGGTAGCCGTATGAACTCCATATGACCAAAAAAATTTTGGAACATTCATATGAAGCATTATGGCTCGAGTTTTTTTCTAATAAATCCCGATTTTTGCGTTCAGCAATTCCATTTTGTTGGGGAGTATTAACACAACTAGTTTGATGAAGAATTCCATTGGAATTTAGATAATTTTCTATAGCATGAGATGTAAATTCTGAACCATTGTCAGATCGAAAAATTTTAATATGTGTGGAAAATTAAGTAGAAACTAGTGTGTGAAAAACTTTAAAGCAATTAAAAACTTCAGTTTTTGATTTTAATAAATATAACCATGTAACTCTTGAAAAATCATCAATAAATGTGACAAAATATTTAAAACCATCAATTGACATGGAAAAAGGTCCCCATACATCTGAATGAATAAGTTCAAAAGCCTAAGAAGCTTTGGACATAGATAATTTAAATGGAAGTCTACTGGATTTTGAAAAATGGCACGTCTCACAATCATATGTCCTTTTTGACAAATTTGGTTTAATTTTTGCAAGGATGTAATCGGATGCATGTGCCAGACGAAAATGCCACAACTGATGATCATTGATCGGAGAATAAAACGCTTGTAATCCTTTCGGAACTTCGGAATCACAAAAAAAATAGAGACCATTCAGGTGAAATCCTTCACCAATCTTCTGTTTAGTGTGATGGTCCTGAAAAATCACCTTAAACGGAGTAAATATAACATCACAATTAAGGGTAATAGTTAACCTTCGAACATATAATAATTGAAATGGAAATGAAGGTACATATAAAATATCAGAATTAATTGTTTTTGACGCAATTTTAATTTTTCCCTTGCCTTTTACTGCTGCCGTAGATCCATTTGCAATTGAGACAAAAGATGGTATCGGGAACGGGGTAAAATCATGAATTTTATTTAAATTATGTGTCATGTGATCACTAGCATCCGAATCCACAACCCAAATATCATGCAATTTACTTAACTCTAAGGCAGTTAAAAGAGCAATATAAATACCTTCAAATTTGTCCGTATTTTCGCGGTTTGAATCTCCAACAAAGTCACGGAAATTGCTTAAAAAAGCAGTGTTTCCCGCACGTGACAGTCCAGCCATGTCACGGTCATGGGTTGAAGGCTTGTTAAAGGCCTCACGGGCTTAAGGACCGTTAAAGGCCTCACGGGCTGAAGGCCCGTTAAAGCCACCACGGGTTGAAGACCCGTCAAAAACACCATGGGTTGAAGACCCGTTAAAATTGCTCAAAAGAGCACTGGCACTTGCGTCTTCAACAGACGATCCTTCTCCTCCAAAATTCCTTTTTTCTTGAAGAAAGCTTGCAAATTCGTTTAGCAAGGACATGGGGCTAGAGTACATGGGTTCAGTAACAGCTATATTGGCGGTGTATTTCACAAATTTCTTGTGATTAGCACTGGGTCGATTCTGTTTTAGCTCCGGGTGAAGGCTCCAGCACCGATCGATTGAATGACCCATTGAATTGCAGAAATTGCATTTGAGGTTAGGGCGCTTACCTCTGAAGGATCCCTTCTCTACGGAGTGTTGGGCATCACGGGCTTCAGCCAATTTGAAGCTCCCTTTTTCTGCAAATTTTTGGGTAACACACGCATGGTTATCAGCAAATTTCAGTGGGTTTTCACGAGTCATTACCTTGCGTCTGATTTCTTCACGCTGGATTGTAGCACATACGCCTTTCAAGGAAGGGAGTTCATCATTCATCAAGATATGGCTCCTTAAATCTTCAAATTCCGATCCCAAGCTGGCCAGTAATTGAAAGATTTGGTCCTCTTCCTTTCGGTTGCGCAAGACAGTTGGGTCGATGGAATGTGGTCTGTACACTTCCAATTCATTCCACAAGGTTTTAAGCTTGCTTAACAAAGTCACAAATGGCTGACCGTTTTGATGAAGACTAGCAATATCTTGCTGTATTTGGAAAATTCGAGCAGAGTTATTCTGGTTGCCATACATCTCTCTCACAGCTTCCCAAAGTTCCAGAGAAGATTGATAATAACTGAACATCTCGGCAAGGTTTTTGTCCATCGAATTTAACATCCAAGACATCACCATTTGATCTTTGGCTAGCCACTGTTCGAAGTCAGGGGAGCTGCTGTCAGGTGCTGGTTCCTTGCCGTTGATGAATCCCAGCCGTGACCTGCCTCCAAGAGCAATGGTCACTGCTCTTGACCACGGTAAGTAATTGAAACCATTTAACAATACCGTAATCATTTTCTAGGATTGAGTAGCATCACTGTCGATGCTTGTATAACTGACAGTCTTTTGTTTGTCTGTGGATTCTTGAGAATCCATGTTTCACATATAGCAATAGACGGAAGAGAAAAGAAAACAAAAATATTCAGAACAAAGGCTGTAGGATCACAGCTCTGATACCATGAAGAAATTGAAAGTGTTCAGGTATGAACAAATGTAGATTAATTGCTGAAATTACAGCAAATTGAATATACTGTCATAACATTGAAATAGATTACAATAGGTATATATACTGTACATTGGAAGCTGAAAATACAACTAACGGTAATATTGGAAGCTAATTAAGTGTTATTATAGGAGCATTTACTGTGCACACTGTCTTATGTGCATGCTAGAAATAAATGCACTGACTGGTAATATTATTGTGTCCATCAGTTTTCCCAATACATAATATCATTCGAGTGGAAGTTTTTTACGATGACAGTACTTAGCAATATGATTGCTAAGCGCTTGGAAGAAGGTTGTTTTTCATGCTTTATAAAGTCTCCCGCTTGATTAAAATATGTGAAATGGGGGCTCCGTGGCCCTCAGAAATTGCAGGATCGATGATCTAATCTTAACAACAATCCATGGTAGTTTTGAAAATAAAAAACGTCAGAAGGGGCCCTGCAAAGTGCAAATGCAGGCTTTATTATAATATTTAAATTTCAAAACAACAAATAATTGGAGAAGGGCCCAGCCAGGTTATTTTCTTCTGTTCAAACACGAACACAATTTGATCTAATTGTTCGACGAGATTATTTCATGGATGAACTTGTCCAAATTAATGGAGGATGAGCCCTTGGGTCCTGCAGCTTCTTCAGCCAACCTTTTCCACTCCATAGCCTTTTCCCTCATTTTCTCACCCTCAGCCCCTTCCATCAGCTCCTTCACAAGCATCTCCACTTCTTCCCTCTTAACGTTATTGTCAATCTCCATACCAACTCCCCATTCGTTGCAGCTATACCTGCAGTTCATTGCTTGATCACCAAAGAAGGGCCAGCATACCATGGGAACACCAGCACACAAGCTCTCAATGGTCGAACCCCAACCACTATGTGTTAGAAACCCCCCAACTGCTGGATGGTTAAGCACCTCCTCTTGTGGGCACCAACTTGTAATAAAGCTACGACTATGAGTTTCTGCAAACTCAGCTGGTAAAACAGCTGACTCACCAATGACCAAATCTGGCCTTATAATCCACAGGAACGAGATCTTACTATTAGCTAGTCCCATTGCAAACTCCACTAGTTGACCAGCCGTCATCACCGTTATGCTTCCAAAATTCACATACACCACTGATTTGGGCTCCTTCGTATCCAGCCATTGAAGACACTCACGGTCTTCTTTCCATAGACTGTAACCAATAGGCTTCAAACCATTTTCTTCCATTTGATTTAGGAGTAACTGGAGTGGACCAATGGAATAAACTCGAGGGAAAATAGTGGAGAGGCCATCTAAAACTTGTGGTTCCAAGGCATCAAAAGTATGCAAAGCAATTGCGCGAGCTTTAACAGAAGTTTCAGCAGCTCCCATGATACAGTTAAACACAACGTCATCTGGATCTGTTGTCTGAATAAATGGAAAATCTTTAAGACGAACGTCTTTCATACCAGGAGCAAAGTCTACTTTTGTCTCAAGATAGCCATTGCTTAGATCGCTCAAATCTGCAAAACAAAATGCTATTAGACCAAGCCCACCATAAAATTTAATTGCTTAGAAAAGAATAAAGCTGTAAAATAGTAATAAAGCCACTTTGCTTAAAAGTTCAATAGCTAAACTTAAAAGTACGTGAATTACCTTTGATTGGGATGAAGCCTTTCTCTCTGAGAGTATAGAGCTGTTTACATCCCATATAGGCACATGCATTCACAGTGGCATACATCACAACTGGAAGACCAACTTCTTCCCCAGCTTTGATGGAGAATGGAGCAAAAGGATCTGCAACAACGCAAGTAATCGGGGGATTGTTCTCTGATACCGTGTTTTTGAGTTTCAAAAGGAGATCTGTGAAGGGTGCCAAGAAGTTTTTGTTCACGGCATCACAGAGAGAAGGTATGGCTTGGGTGGCATCCATATCTGAAGGAGGAAGGCCATCAGGAATGGTTCTGAAATGGAAGCCTGGTAAATCATCAAGGGCATCAGGCCCTCTTGACCTAAGGAAACGTTTGTGATTGAATTCTGTGTTGACAAATGTGATGTGAAGACCTTTGTAGTGAAGAAGCTTTGCAAATTTAAGCATGGTCTTTATATGACCTTGGATTGGACCCGGGATCACAACAACATGAGGCTTGGAAATAGATCCCATCTCCCTCTCCTTATCTCTTACTATCTTCCTAGCGAGCTTCACTCTGTTCAATCCCGACGAGCCTTTTCTTGTGATTTATAGGCAGCAATGCTTGTTTTTCTATTTCCAAATTTTTATCTCCCTTCATTATTACTTTTTTTATTAATGTCACGTTTTTCTTGATGTATACTGGCCAGCATCACAATGCTACATTTTACCGCTTAATTATATTTAAAATATATAAAATCTTATCAGTAAAATCAGCTGGTCGCCTGTAACGTATCTCCATCATCTATTATTGGCCCTTTTATCGAGTCGTACGAATGAATGATACCCAGTTGTTTTTTCAGTGAAAATTATTATTAAATGGAAAACTTTATTCACAGCAATGGGCATACTAAATGGAATTAACAACTGTTGGATAAAACTCTTTGGAACCCACATATATAAGTGTGGAAACCCGCAGCGAGACACCACATCAATAATTGTTGCTAGCATATGAAGTTTAAACCCAAGAACTTCTTCTAGATGCTTTATATATGTTACAGTATAATATAAATTATATTATATTAAAATTTTGTTCATCCAGCGGTCATGACTTTAAATCTTATTATCTCTATTTTATTTGATAAAAATTAAGCACAAAGTTATATAGGTTTATATAAATTTCAAGTCTAAAGGGCTTTCACTTAGAATAATATATTAAAAAATAATATAATTTTTTTGATCGGAGATGGGTGGCGTAAAATTTAGGAAATCTCTTTAAATTTTTGATTGGAAATGGTTGGCGTAACATTTAGGAAATCTCAGTGTCTTGTAGCAAGCTCAGACTTAACACTGACAGCTCAGAGTTAACACCGACTGCTCATCTCTCTCTCTAATGTCCGTTTTCCTCGAACCTCCGGGCCTTGTTGTCCTAATAAAACATATGGCTACTAGCGTTTTGATGGGGTTATGGGAGTGAAAGGAAAGAGTAGTTGTAGAGATGATGGTGGTCATTCTTTTCTAAGAAAGAGAGAAGAAGAGTAGTTGTAGAGGTAGAGGTTGTTTGGTGTGTGTGTGTGTGTGTGTGTGTGTGTGTGTTGGGGGGGTGGGATGAAGGGGACAAACGAGTGGGGTAGTTTTTATAGTAACTAATTATTGGTTTTTATACTAATTATTATATAATAATAATAATAATAATTAATTATTATATTAATTAATTATTAATTACTATAATAATAGTTAACATAAAAAATAGGGGTATTAATTTGTAATTAATTTGATTGAATTATTTGTAATGGAATGTAATTTAATTAATTATGTTTGAACTTATTGATTATTTCTTAATGTGTTCATTTTGTTTTTTTAAGTTTTTCTAACATTAAAAAACAATAAGTAACATTAAATAATTTCAAATACAACAACCATAAAAAAAAACATAGAATTACTTGAAAAACATACAATAAGTAGCTTAAATTTCAAATTTCAAATATTTTGGATCTTTTAATTATAATTAAATTCATTCTTTATGTTTTATTTAAAAAAAAATAATTTTATTGTTGGAATTTTAGATATGTTTCAAATTTTGAGATTATGTTTGTTTGACTTTGTGTTTGTATTGTATAATTTAAAGTTAATTTATCTTGAATTTTAATTATATTTGTTAAATTAATATTTTATTTTTCATGTATATATATATATAATTAATTTATATGAATAGTACGACACCGAAACGGAACGCTCTGAAACCGGAACATTCCGTTCCAATCGAAAAACTGGAATGGTATTGACAACTTTGGTTTAAACCCAAGAACTTGCATCGATAATATTTGTTACAGAATAATATAAATTATATTATATAGTTTCATTTGATAGCTTAAATATTTAGGTGATATGGTTACCTAACATGGTATTAAAATCTTATTGACCCAGCGGTCATGACTTTAAATCTTAACATCTCTATTTTATTTGATAAAAATTAAGCACAATGTTATATAAATTTGTATAAATTTCAAGTGTATAGGATTTTCATTTAAAATAATATATTAAAAAATAATATAAATTTTTTTGATTGGAGATGGTTAACATAACATTTAGGAAATCTCAGTGTCTCGTAGTAAGAGAGGAGTTGATACCGACTGCTCAGAGTTAACACTGACTGCTTAGCTCTCTCTCTCTCTAACCTCCTCTCTCTCTCTCTCTGACCTCCGTTTTCCTCGAACCTCCAGGCCTTGTTGTCCTCATAAAACATATGGCTACTAGCGTGAGTGCGTAATCAACTACTTGAACTTAGTACACGTACCAAGGAAGAGTGAAGCCATCCTCAACGCGGAATCGAATTATTGTAGGGATAATTTTTTTTATCTAGTTTAAATATATGTAATTTTTTTTCTTATGTACTTTGGTTTTTATTTTTATTTATCTTTCAGTTTAGTTTTTATTCATTTTTTTTTAATTCTTTTGGATGGTTCTTAATTCTGTGTTTTATCTATATTTTTAGTTTTAATTTTTAATTTTTATTATTATTTATCTTTTATTAAATGCATCTTAGTGTCGTGAAATATAAGTGAAACTCTCTCTTATACATATATAGTGAATATTTTGTTATTAGTGGTTTGTCATCTTTATGTTTCTTTTCATATATTTTATTTACATGTAACTTGATATATATTTTAGTATAATGTGATTTTTCTATAAAAATAAATTATATTATATTTTTATTTTTTAAGATTTATTCCTAATATTATTATATTAAAAGTATTTCAAAACACATAGATTAAATTAATTTGAGATTTTTTTTTAAAATTTATATATATGTATGTATTTTAATGCTAATATTAAACCATTATCTAAATATGTAATTACCCTGACATATTTGTTTTTAGAAAATATAGCTTAAAAATAATTATTATCATTATTTGCAACACCTTATCCATAATAAAATGAATATATAAAAAAACAAAATAAACAAAAGTTTTGTAGGCAACATGAAAGAAAATAACACGTTAACTTAGATTATGTCTGATAGTTTAATAATATCTCATAATGTTAATAATATTAATTTTTCTTTTGCTCTTTAATTTTGTTCTTCAAATATTTTCATTTGTTCTTTAGATTATTTTTTTTCCAATTTTGCTAATATTATTTTTGGTTTTACTTTCAATCATCATAATAATAATGAAAATAATAATTCAAGTAATTTATCATTCGATGTTATATTTATTAGGAATTAAGTCTTGCAACTTGTGTACATATAATATTTCAAATCTAATATCCCGGATTAATAATTTAAAAAAAAATAATGGCTCAATATTGCTCTTAAATTTTTATCTTATTTCTTTAAAATTGTATGACTTAACATTAGTATTGAACAAAAAATCTTAAGCAACAAATTTTATTATAATCTAAGTGATTATAATAATTATATTCATAATAACAATAATATGAAGTGTCCTTCTGCTCTTTAATGTTACCCTTTAATTATTTTATTTGTTCTCCAAATCAAATAATAATTTTTTTCCTTCAATAATAAAAATAACAATTGAAATAATTTATCATTTGAGTTGTATTTATGAATAATTAATATTTACAACTGCTCTATATATAATGCTTTAAATCTAATAATTTATCATTTGATAATTTATTTATTAAAAATCTTGTAATTAACTCAATGTTGTCTTAAATTTTTATACCTTATTTCTTTAAAATTATGTTATTCAATATTAGTACTAAACACAAAACATTATCCTAGTTAGGTTACAATGAATAATTAACTAGTTTGGGTTCTAGTATCTCCCATGAACGGATCGCTTGTCGTAAATGTTGGTGATCTCCTGCATATTCTCTCGAATGCTCAGTTTCCTAATGTTCTTCATCGAGTGGTGCTTATGAAACAGAGTCAGCAAAGGTTGTCCCTGGCTTATTTTTATTGCCTTCCTTCTGATTTGCATATCTCTCCTCTGGCTTTGAACTCTACCCAGAAGCCGTTATACCACTCTGTATCGGTCCGAGATTAATTATATCGGAATCAAGGCCAAGAATCTTGAGAAAACACTTTCTTTAATCAGATTTTAGGGGAAAGAAATTGGTATCTCTGTGTGATATATGTGTGCATCGATCTGCATAAAAGTAGTACTCAGGGATAGAAATTGGAGCAAAGACACGAGAGAATGAGTAACCAAAGCTTGCATAAAAGTAGTACTCAGGGATAGAAATTGGAGCAAAGACACGAGAGAATGAGTAACCAAAGCTTGCTCTACACCACACTTCGTGTAATATTACATTTGGCTTGTTCATGCATGTGTAAATCCCTCTATACATGTATAGAATTGGTGGATTAATTTAGATGAAAAACAGTTTGATTGGTTAATGTAATATTATGATTACTGTAATTAGCTAGCTTGGGATCAATAATCATAAGTTTTATTTTTATTTTTATTTTTTATAATAAGGTGGGTGTTGGGATATAAGATAGAGCCTTCCAATTTCAAATCTTCCATTCCACTCCACCTAGAATCTAATAAATATGAATTGATTGCCCTAAATATAAATCAGAATCTCTATTGCCTGTGAATCGGACAAAACCACAATGATTTGTATAGTTGCAAATGTGGCAAAAATCAAACAACATGTTAACATCCTGCGTAAAAGATACGTGTCTAAAAAATTTTGACGAGGTTGATGTGTCATCTTTTTCTTATAAAAGATTATCACACGATTAGTTGTTTCTTTCCCCCCTCTAGCAATAAACTAGCATTAAACTTCCATTGTAATCAAAGAGTATACTGATATTAGTTTTTTTTTTTTGTCATTAGCTAATAAAAAATCTACCTAGATTGATTATTTTGTTCAAATATATAATATCATAAAAAAATATAACATAATTAATATTTTCTTACATGTTAAAACATTTGGTTCTGGCTACAGTAAAATGCAGAGCAAATGGATCATATGTTTTTCATTGTAGATCATTTGACCCAATTTTTTCACCTGTTTTGTCTACATTTGGCTTTGTATTTTTTTTTTGTTTACATGATATTAGATATGAAATATCATACATAAAAAAACCGCAAAAGTTATTTTTTAACAAAAACAATATCAACTAATGAATTGTTTTGATTATTATTCTTATTGTTATTATTGTGATTGTTAAATTGTCACAAGTGAGATAATCAATCTGATTGTCTCTAGGAGGACTACAAGAGAAAATACTTCTCTATAGTTTATGCCTTCTCTCTGTTTGTATCATTTTACAACCAATCTTGTTTTATGTTGTTGTAGTTTATCTTTTATATTCTTCTTGGTCTTATAGATCTATTTCACACCAATTACTTTTTTACTTTCTGACAAATTGGTTAACTTACAAGTATCATTCTTCTCAATGACTTGTATCTCATCATCCATTGTCGTGATCTATTTCTCTTATTTAATAGCATCATCGAAGCTATTTGGATCACTATATGCGAAGAAACAAAATAATATTGTATCTTCCATTGCCTAAGTTGCATCTTATAAATCTTCTAGATTTCTCATCTTTCTTGTTTCTTCTGGTGACGATGTTACTGGTGATATTGATGATGATCCTAGTGTTTGAGTGTTTCTCCTATTGAATACATGATTTATATTATTATCCAATATACTCCCTCAAGTGAAAACTCTATGGGCTTGAAACTTGCACAAACTGTTTTTCTCTAATATTGATTGAAAAGCAACTGAAGTGGACCTTATATGAATTCTCAACTGATTTTATGTTGCTAATTACAATTTGTTGTTAATCCATTGTTAAATGAGCAACGATTGTTAAAATCCATTGCTACTCCAAAACCATATATTTATTTTTTGGGTTTATCTTATATATTTTTTAATCGAATATATACATTCATTATCAGATCTTGTAATCACTACACATCCTTCCTTGAATCAAGGATAAAATCATATTATGAGTTGCTGTATTAAGATATCTGCTTACATGAAATATTTCACCAATCAATGCACCGACGCTAATGTCCTTGAAAACAATTTTTTTTATGAGAGGGATAACACATTTGATGAGTACACGCACTAGTTCCAACTCTATACCTGCTAAAAACAGTACATCTACCTTAGTTGTAAACTTTATTTATTGCAATAATTTATAAGGTCAGCTCAGGATTTGACAACTCCTGTCTGTAGCTCGGTCTTTCCTGCCATCTTGTACAAGCAGACTTCTGGATTGTATTGGCAATGAGGAGGGCTCAGCTCCCCTGCCACTGATTCATTTGTTCACTGGGAAAAATTACAGCTGTGATCGATTACTGCATTCATTGGGAAATGAATCAGTAGCCTGCCATACGGTGAAATATATATATTATATATATGAAAAAAGCACTTAGTCAACAATGAAGAAAATACTTGATTTTATGATCCGGTAAAAGCACTTTTTATTGAGAAAATACAAAAAAGAGGGTTATATGGAAAGATAGATGAGAAAAGTAGTCACTTCCATGAATGTTCTGATGTTAACCATGTTTTATCTTTATATTTTTTTCATTTGTTTATCTACGTGTGTGACTTAATATATTTTCAGTTTAAAGTAATTTTTATTTTAAAAAATAAATATTTTTAATTTTTAAGATTTATTGTTCATATTATTTTATTAAAAGTATTTAGGACATAAGGATTAAATTAATTTGATATTTTAAATCAAAAATTATATATATATATATATATATTAAGGTGTTAATATTAAACAAATATCAAAATATATCATTAGCCTTATATATTTTTTAAGAAAATATCCTTATAGATAATCGCTATCATTATCTTAATTAAATGTCTTATCGATAAAAAAATAAATATATGAAAAACTAAATAATCAGTAGTTTTGTAGGTTGATTATTGCTATCAGATATATAGTATTATAACAAAAAAAAAAACTAGGACCATTAACTTTTTTTTACATGTTAAAAAATCTAGTTATAGCTGCGCGAAGCATAGGGCAAGTGCCTCATATATTTTTTCATTGTAGATGATTTGACCCAATTTTTCTATCCATTTTGTCTAAATGTGGCTTCATATTTTTTGTTTACGTGATATTAAAATCTGAAATATCGTATATAAAAAAATCACGAAAGTTAATCTTTAACAAAAACAACATCGACTAATAAATTATTTTGATTATTATTCTTATTGCTATTATCATGATTGTTAAATTGTCACAGTTATTATAACTGTTATTATAAATATTATTACAAATAATTAATATTCTAATTATTATTGGCAATACTATTGATTTCACCATCATTATTGTTATAAAGAAATTATTTTTTAAGATATACTCGTCATATTATTATATTAAAAGTATTTCAGAACGCTGAGATTATATTAATTTAAGATTTTTTCAAAAACTATTCATCTTTATATATATATATATATATTAAAGAATTAATATTAAACAAATATCAAAATATATAATTTAATAAAAAAATACCTTAAAATGATTGTTATCATAATTTTAAAAGCTTTATCCATGATAAAATGTTTTAAAATCTTTATCCATGATAAAATGAATATATATATATATATATATATATAAACTAAATAATCTAAATATTTATAGTTTGATTATTTCTGGTGATCTCCTGGTAGATTTTTAAGGCTTCTGGATTCAATTACTTTGGTCAGAATTGTTTCGAGAAAGGATTTGAAAAAACTTGAAGAATTGAATTCATTTTAATTTACCGTATCGACAATATCTCTCTCAATTGTCATTCAACCTGTCGTTGTATGCTTATAAGAGAAGATGAACAATAAATTTTAAGAAAAAGATTGCAAAAGCAGAAGATAGTATCAATTAACTCATTAGCGTGAGTATTATAAGCTCTGATATCATGTTGAGATTACAAAAATCCGTAAACTAATAGGTAATTCAAGGAGGATGAGGATCTAGCTGATGAGAAGGAGACGAAGAGAGAGAAGAGAGGGAGAAGAGCATTTGAATTTTTTTACTGTTTAGTGTATATTTTTCACACACAACTCATGTGTCCAACATTACCTATGTATACACCCTGCATACACCATACAATATCCCCTACATTCTGTCAAATAAACATATTCATTTTATACTTCATTTATACTCTAACATTATTTACATTATTTAAAAATCATATTACTGGTCTGACTTTTATAAATAACTTTTCCTCTGCAAAGCAGCAATTCCCGTTTCAAATTCAGTGAATTGCTGCTTTGTGGTGACCGCTACGCTACCAAAATTAACCTAAATTACTGAGTTGGGTTTCTGGAAATCCAGCCATTGGAGACACTGAACTAATCAAACAACACAACAACGAAATTCTCCACCAGAGAGAATTACAAAGCAATACTAAGCAAGGAACCGACAGTAATGACCAATGGATGATGGGTATAAAATGATTGTACTTTCAAATACCGAGAGAGAGTTGCAAAAGAGAATTACAAAACAATAAGTTATCTTATAATAAAAAATAAAAAAATTATTTCATGATAAGAGCACTTCCTGTAGAAATCAAGAACTTCACAGAACAACAAAAGTCAACGTTGTTGTTTTATTGATCAAGAACAGTAGTTTCAATTTCTGGAATTTCTGCAATCATGAAGAGCACTGAAGAACACGATTTTTGGATATAAAGGCAGAATCAAGGTTAGGGTAACTGTCATTCCTTCTTCTTTATTTATAATGAAAACTTGTAGAATTACATTAGAGTTCTAATGTGTTTACAACTTCTTATGTTTCTTATTTCTAAACTAGAATTGAAATTGCAATTAATCTAAAACACTTGATCAAACATTTGATCTTATTTAGGAAAGAAAAAACGTGCTAGATAAATTATAATCTAACTCTTAACACCTTGTTGTGAACTCCTCAATCTTCAACCTTTAGTTGTCGTGAACTTCAGCCTTCACTCTTCTGCCTTTAGCAGTCTTGGAGTCCAGGAATTTCAACACTTCCGTCATCAACTTGTCTAAATTCATGGATGATGAACCGCTGGGGCCAACGAATGATATTTAATCGCAGAATACATTAATAACTTTAGGAAACAATATTGTAAGATAGTGTCTCTCTGTGTTGTCTTCAGCTGGGATTATTTTATTTTGCTATAAGTCACAAGTTGGGTTTCGTGACAAAAGCACTTCTTGCACTAACTTGTCTAAATTCATGGTTGATGAACCGCTTGGACGAGTGGCCTCCAGAGCTAACCTTTTCCATTCCATGGCCTTCTCCTTCATTTTCTTACCCTCTTCTCCATCCATCAACTCTCTCACTTGTGTTTCCAGCTTTTCTCTCGTCACAATGCTATCAATCTCCATTCCAATTCCCCACTCAGTGCATGTGTACCTACAGTTTGTTTGCTGATCACCGAAGGATGGCCAACAAAGCATGGGCACGCCAGAAGAAATGCTCTCAATTATGGAACCCCAACCACAATGTGTTAGAAAACCTCCAATAGATGGGTGGTTGAGGACTTCCTCTTGTGGACACCAGCTTGAAATAAAGCCCCTCTCTTTAGTCTCCTCAGTGAATTCTGGTGGCAATACCGCACAGTTGCCTGCGATCATGTCAGGTCTTATGATCCATAAAAATGGGTGGCCACTTTTAGAAAGTCCCATTCCAAACTCAATGAGCTGCTCTTTTGTTGCCACAGCTATGCTACCAAAGTTAACATAAATTACCGAGTTGGGTCTCTGGGAATCAAGCCATTGGAGACACTCAACTTCTTCTTTCCATAGGTTACAATCTATAGAATATAGATCATCATCTTGAATTTCATTGAGAAGTAATTGAAGTGGACCGATTGTGTAGACACGAGGAAACATAGAGTAAAGGGAGGTCAGGACTTCTTGCTCCAAAGCATCGAAAGTATGGAAAACAATTGCAGAAGCTGAAAGAGCTCTCTCTACAGATTCCATGCAGAAGTTAAACAGACAGTCATTTGGATCTGTTGTGCGAAAAAAACTTGGAAGATCCCTTAATCGTATATCTTTCATTCCTGGAATCCAGTCTACTACTCTGTCTAGATAACCATTTGTTAAATAGCTGTCATCTGCAATTAAAAATTGAACGCATGACTAATTTTGTAAGGGTTAGGGTTAATTTGTGAACATCATGCTTGTAAATGTGAAAAATTGGATGGGGACAAATAGAAAGGGAGCAAAAGTCAATAGTTTGTGATGAACAGGTTGTGTTGAAAGAGGCACTAATGATGCAACGAGCACCATCTCTACAAACTATCTCCCATAGTATTTCGAATTATAATCACTGGGCTACGATCTTATTACCAATAACAAGCGAAAACAAAAGGATGAAATCATGTGCGCTAAAAATGGAACATGAAAATAATCATAATTATGTGTACATGAATTTTTTTGTAAAAATTCAAATATGAGCTACTAGAGCAAGACAATCTACCACCTCCTTCGGGATCTCTTAGGTTCTATTCATGAAAATTGGGAGGGAATATTAGTCACTCGTGCACATCACACTTAACATTGTTTAGAGGAGGAATCCTAACGGTAGCAAAATTAAAGAGTTAGAAATCTAGTAGGTCTTGAACAAAAAATCACGAGTTCTCTCAAGTAGCCTGAAAGCAAGTGCTACAAGTTTTGATGTTGAACGCTTTCTAATGCTCAATAATTAAATAAGTATTTTGAATGAAAGGTAAAAAAGCTTTCCTTTCATCAAGTATAGAAAATACGTGCCACACTTATGTCTTGGTGAAAATAGTGATTAGCCAAGTAAACTTTAATGGAAAAAAAAAATATTCATCATAAATCAACTCGTAAATTTCTGTACTTTCAATGCAGTGATTGTAGAACCAACTATTAAGGTCTTACTCTGTTTCCCAATAGAAGTGAAAGCAAGTAAAGATAAACAATGAATACTGAAAGCATATCATATTGAAATTTCAGCTTTATTTTTTTCCCTGTTCATACCTTTTAGTGGTGTAAGACCTTTTTCTATGAGCACCTTATATTGCTTAAGCCCCATGAAGCTGCAAGCAGAGATGGTAAAGAATAGAGCAATAGGGATCCCGAGCATCTCAGCAGCGGTGATTGCGACTAGCATGAAACCGTCAGAGACGATGCAAGTCACTGGGGGAACATCAGGTGATGCTGTGCCATTCAGCTTGTCTAGCAGGTCATTAAATGGAGCCAATAAGTTATTCCTGGCAGCTTCACAAAGTCTAGGCAAATCTTGGGTGACATTCTCGTCCGAGGGAGGGAGGCCATCAGGAATGGATTCGAAACGAAAATCGGGCAAACCTTTCAGGGAGTCAGATCCTCTAGATTTAAGCAAGCGTCTGTGATTAAACTCAGTATTGACGAAGGTAACGTGAAAACCTTTGCAATGTAGTAGTTTTGCTAGTTTAAGCATTGACTTTATGTGGCTCTGAGCTGGGGTGGGAAAGCAAACTACATGAGGCTTATCAACTGAAATATTACAAGCCATCTCTCTAGATCCCTTCTTCTTCTTCTTCTTCTTTTTTTTAACTCTCTCTCTGTTTGCTGTATTGCCTGCTCATGTGAGATTCTGGTATTTATATAGAGCAATGCAAAAATTGCTTATGAAATTGTTTTTGTTTGTTTGCGGAAAGGTATCTAACTTGGAACCACACAAGGCAGCCTACATCTCTCTATCTAGAGAACTTTTAATGTGGCTTTCAAAGTATTTTATCTAAATCAATGCCACGTTCAGCAGCATTGTGTTTTGTCTTCCGGAATCATTGTCAAGTTTTTATTGAACAGAATCTTAAACCATATTTTCAAGCAAACTTTTCTAGAAGAAGCTACGTACGCCAATCAAGTTAGACTTCATCTAAATACATTCCTGAACCTTAGGGCATCTTCAATTGTTTTGTCTTGTGCTTTTTTATTAGTTGAATTATTTTATTTGTGATCTTAGATAATTAAATGAGATGATTTTAAATAATAACTGTCAGTCGGCCGGCTGCATCCTCCAGAAATCTTGCCTTGATATGAGGTGGAGATGCCTTGCTTGCATTGGATCTATACCACCATGAGAAAGTGGTGGTTGTAATTCTTCATGACAATCGATTTTATTTCTTAGAAGGGACTAGAAACTGCCACGTTCAGAATATTCTGATTGGGAAAAGAGATTCTCTCATAAGAAAAATAAAATTCAGAGGAGCTGGAGCTAACCAAGTTCCGCCGGCCGGCTTCATCTACCCAGAAAAAAAAAAGAGAAAAAAATAATAATCCACAGTGGTCCTCGAATTCATCTTTTATTGTTTCTGGATGATAATCTAAAACCAACCATAGAAGGTTGCTGATTATCGTTGTTTGTATTCATCTGTTGTCAATTTGTAATACTGTCATGTGATCCCCAGGGTATAAAAAATTATAATAATCTTTAATAAACAAACTTTTTTTTATGCATTACATTACATGGATGGTAATCATTTATATCTGATGATGTTCTAAAATCTAATGCTTAGGAATGAGAGTTTTTTGAAGATTTAGATAGAGGATAATCACATGTTATTTAGTGGGATTTAGGGACAATTCGATGATAAAATAAGTGATTTTTATTAAAAGATTGCAATAGCTAAAGAGTGAGTTTTTAATTCTAAGAGCTTGTTTATGTATGATAATTTCTTTAAGAATAAGAATACGAGTCCTTAGAGAGTTTAAAATTATGAGCCCTTTTAACTAGGTGATTAAAATTATATATATAACATCCGAACTTTGTCATGTTGCTTGAATAGAGGGGTTGAAACATCATTTTCTCCTGATAGTATTATTCAAGAAATCTAATTTACCTAAGTTAATTCTTTTTACAGACAGTGACCAGGGCGGAAGTGAAGAAAACATGATTAGCACCTTAGGGTTTTGTTTCTCTATAGGAGGAAGTATTTTTTATTGGAATTCAAATAAATAATTAGTGGTTGCACACTCCAATGTGGAGGCTGAATATATAGCAGCTTATATAGCAAAACAGTTGATATAGCTAAGGAAAATCTTGTGTGATCTAGACATTAATCAACAATCTCATAGAAATTGATTTTTTTTAACCTGTTTTTTTTTTTAACTGAGGTGTCTGAGTCAGTTTACGCGCACCACAACTAATCTTTAGACCCACTTTTTTTTTCCTGTTTTGTTTTGCCACTTAAATATTTTTTTATAACCGGGATGTTTAGGTTAGCTTATGTGCACACGATTGTTTCTTCCCAAGTATACATTTTTTTGTTCCGAGCCAACTTAGCGTGCCACGAATAATCCCCAAACTCGCTTTTTTTTTTAACTTTTTTCCCTCTTATATATTTTTTTTTATAATCATGGTGTATGGGTTAACTTATACGCACCACGACTATTATTATTTTATAGAATAATTAAAGGAGATCGCAATTTCAAAAAAGTCATCTAAATAAAAATTTTGGAGTATATTTTTTGATATATAGTCATCTCATATAAAAACAACAACACACACCAAGCCAACCAAAAAGGTTATGATTTTCATTCTGTTCGGTCCAAATGTTTTATAATAGTTAAAAAAAATAAGACAGAATAACATCGTTTTTATATCTGTTTATATTCCGACTCATTCCGGATTTTTCGGCCAAATAGTATTTTTTAAAATAATAAATAATTTTATAATATCAATCATATCTCTTAATCTGACCGTTAAATTGATATGAAATTTTACGAGGAGTCTCTTGAAAAATTTATATATATTATGTTAAAATTTCAGAACAATCAGAGAATATAATGACCTTGTGAGATTAATAATGATATTCTAGCAATATTATACATGTTCATAATTTTATTTTAAAAAATTATTTAATTATATTTTTTAGATTAAATTTCACGATTCTAAATTATTTTATTTGATTTGATTTAAAAAAAATAAAATATTTAATTATACAAAAACAGTAAAACTTTGAAACTACATTTCAAAATATTTTAAAACTAAAATATTCCATTCAACGTATACAGAGTTTGTCTGAACTCACGGATGACGCAGACACCCTTTTCTACTATTACCCTCTTCCCAAAACGAAACCCCTCCGTTTCTACCTCTCCTAATCCAGTGGCAATCAAAACACAATCGCCGCCTCCGTCGCCACAAGCGCCCACACTATCACCACTAAAAACACCAACAAGAGAAAACCAGCTCCCATAAACAAATCAATTGAAATCAAAGAGGAAGACTTTTTCTTCTACCTACTACCCTCTTCCCTAACACGAGGCCTCCTCTACCCCTCCCTCTCTCGATACAGTACCACTCAAAGATAACAAAACCACCAATACAATGGACTCCTTCGCGTCACTCGCATCCTTCACATGCAGGGACACACTAGTTATGATCTTACGAAAGCTTGGAGCTCGAGACTTGGCACGCGCAAGCTGTGTTTGCAAGCTGTGGAGAGATATGGCTTCTGATGATGCGATTGTGAGGCCTGCGTTTATGGAACCATGGAAGTTGAAGGAGATAGTGGGGAAGCCTGCATCTGGGAGTTTTTGGAGAGAGAATGGGATTTGGAGGTTTTTTATTTCACATAAGATTGTTAGAGGAGATTCTGTTACTAGTCTTGCTAAGAAGTATTCTGTTCAGGTAATAAAGTTGAAAACATTTTGTTTTTTGGTTACTGGGTTACTTGTTATATGTTGTTTCTGTTTGTTGATTTTGGGGGAAGAATGTGTATTTTGGTATGCGGGAATCTTGGGATGTGCTTATTTTGCTTGTAGATTGGATAAAATCAGTGGTTTTTGCCATATTTGTGATGTGATTGTTTATATATATATATATATATGATTCTGTATTTCTTGTTGCATCATTGTTTTGTTTGTAGAGTTGGAATGGTTTGTGCTTTGTGGGTAGTGGAGTTTTTTGTTGTATGATTGCTCTGTTGTATGATATATATCATGTAATGCTACATGATGTTTGTGCTGCGCGATTTTGGCTCTGCCCCTTTTAGATAGTCATTGAGAAAATTATGTCTTTCTTTTTTTTAAAAAAAAAAAAAAAAAGAAGCATTAGCTCAGTTTTTCTTAAAAATAGCATGCTAAATTGGGCAAAAAAGATATTTGGGAAATAGCACAACCAGAAAAACCGCAGTTCCCACCTACAAGTTATTGAAAAACTCTGGTGGGAACTGTGATCTATAGAAACTGCATGTGGAATTTGTGTTTTTTCTTAAAATATCACAACCAATTTTTAGGGTAAAGGTGTCTTCTTTTAAGCACTGCAGATCCCATCTGTGGTTTGTTTCGATAATTTGCTGGCTGTGCTATTTCTCAGAGAAAAATTCTCTTGTTCTATTTCCTCAGAACTTTCTAACACCTGTTTTGGTTTGGAAAAACACCTGCAAATTTTCCTGCAAAATGGATCAAGCTGGACCAAATCCATCTTATCATTTCATAACATCTTTATTACTTTGCCAAGTCTGAGTAGCTGTGTTTTTCTAGACTAAAAAGCTAACTTCGCAGGACAGTTTTAGTTTGTGTATTTCTTATTTGAACTATGGAGTCTATAATATAAGCTTCCAAGTAAATGCACTGAACATGTACTATATATTTTCTTTGTTTGGAACAGGTTATGGATGTGAAGCGTTTGAATAACATTACGAGTGACCATGGCATATATTCAAGGGAGAGGTTGTTAATCCCTGTAATCAATCCAAACAGCCTCATAAATGGGACATGCTACATAGAGTTGGATACCTATGCGGAAAGGGAAATCTTAGTATTATATCCAGAAGGCAAGCCTGACAAAAACTAATGTCAAAGGGATCGTCGATTCTGTGAAGAGAAGCATGCAAGTTGAAGATGGAATGCAATACTAGTGGTTCAAACGGTAACCTGAGCCGCGCTCACAGAATTTTCAGCAGACCTCAGGTAGGGGAGGGATTCAGGATTGGGCTTGCTGGGAATCGGAAACATGCTGCGCACTGAAAAAGTACTGCTCTGAATCAAATTCCTTCTTTATATTGCTTGTTTTTTTCTTAACCTGTACGATGTAAACAAAAACCAAGTTGTTATAATCATATTCAACTTTCCAGGGGATGTTTGCTCTCCAAAGCACTCAGATGACGATTCTAGAACATCTGACGAGCCAATGCTGCGGCCAGCTCCCACAGCTTTTGCTTCCTTTCCTATACAGCTTGATGATTCCTCGAGCTCCATGCGTTAGGATCCTACAAATTTGTAAAGCCGTACCTGAACCTGAGGTTGGTATTGTATGGATATATATGTTTATGACATTAGTAGTGACTTCGTCCAAATTTATATGTGAGAAGTATCTTTTGAAGTGATTCCTTTGAGACTATCATCCATTTGGTTAACAAAAGTGACCACCTTTCCTGCCCATATGAACCCCGCAACTTGATTCTTGCCGCAAATTCTTACAGTTGATTTACTGAATTTCATGTATCCCTGACAAACGTATTACTACGTTTTGGTTGTATTTAACTATCTTGTTTGATTGTCATGTCATCAAAAACATAAAAATAATCTAAAAAAAAAATGAAAGATTTTCAAAGCACGTTTTAGGCCATTTGAAATCTTAGACTAAAATCACACCTGAATTTCAAACTTGTTGACAAAATTGTTTTAGTTTATATTTTCAGTTTAATAATAAGAGATATTTTCAGACCAACTTACATATTTTATTGAAATTCTCTGTTTAAGAACAAACTCTTAATCATCAAGTCAAGAAATTTAACCTTAGTTTCAGTCTGACTTGTGAAAAACATATACGGAACCGGTTTAAGGTATATGAATTAGGTCTTGATCAAAATTATAGATCAATGAAGTCTCTTAAAACTTTCAACATTTTTTAGTATGATATTTTAGATTTAATATCATATAAAAAATATATGAAGTCATATGTAAACAGAACAGGCCCTTCACTTTGCTGTAGATATAAATAATTTTTTTAACACAAAAAAAAAGTTAATAATTTTAGATTTTTTTATGATGCTATATATCTGAGTGAAATAATCAGCCTACGAAATTTTTGATTATTACTTTAACAAAATTATTTACGATAATAATAATTATTGTATATTAGTTTTTTATATATTTATTTATTATGTAAAATACGTTTAAAATAATATCTTGATATTAGGGGTATTTTTTGATTTTATCTGTTTCTGTGCACAATACAATAACCATAATACCTTCAAATAAGACAAAAACCAAAAATTGCTAGTGGAGTGTCCTGGTAATTTTATATTTTCAGCGTACAGTAAAATAACTTTTTTACCTTCAAATAAGACTAAATGGAAGAGTAATCTCCGGGATTTTCAAACATTTCATGTTTAATTATACATGCATGAGAGAGAGTTTCACTCTCGTTTTACATCACCAAAGCTAAACTTACTATAATTTTTAATGCAAATTGCATTTAATACATATAAAAATAACAATAAAACTTCAAAATCTAAACTTAGAATAGAAGTGTATACAAACAAAAAATTAAGAACTATCTCAGAGGGATTGAAAAAATAAGGGATCAAAATTAAACCAAAAAATTAAAAAAATAAAATCGAAATATAAAATAAGAAATAATATATATTAAAATTAGACCAAAAAAAAAGTATCCTAATAGCGAAGCGCGGGATTATTGCTCTTAATATCTAGACAAAAACAACACAAAAAAAAAAAGTACAAGCAATATTTTTTTTTATTGAATATGACAACACAAAAAAACAAGAAACACAAGCTATATACTATTTTTATTGAATATGACGACTATGGGTGAGCAAAGAAACTGGTCAACCGATTAAACCGGAAAAAAATAACTGAGAAAATCAAACCGATAAAAAAACCGATTAATCAATTACAAAAATCTAAAAAAAATTGGTTCTGTTCAGTATCGATTTTGTAAGGAAAAAACTAAATAAACCGAACCAAACCGAACCGATTCACAATAAAGCAATACACTATAAATTGAAAAGTTTCTGACTATCGAAGTCTACGGGCATGGAAAGGTTGCATGGAAGGAAAGAATGGAGGAGTGGAAGAAAAAGCAAAGTGATAAACTTGGAAGAAAAAGCAAAGTGATAAACTTCTACTGGTTAAGCATCAAGCTTAAAACAAAGTGATAAACCTTGAATATTTTGTAATTTAAATTTTAAATTGTTAACATGTGTAATTTAAATTATTGAGACTCATGCTCAATTAAACAAAACAAGAAAATACTATTAGAAAGGGAAAAAAAACTTATTAAAAACCAATATTAACACTAACAATTTAATACAACTAAATACTTAGTGGGGAAAAGCCCATCAGAAAAAATCCAACCCATCAGAAAAAAGTCCAGCCCATCAGAAAGCCTAAAAACAAATTCAGTTTTCCTAATTTCTTAATAAAAACCGAACCAAACCGAACAAAAAATGATCAGTTTTTACCAGGTTCAATTCAATTATTTAAAAAAAAATACAATTTTTGATTTGGTTACTTTTTTTTTTATAAAAACCAAACCAAATCGAAAACACTCACCCCATTGACGGCACATAAAATCTCTTATTTAAAATTTTACAAGCAATTTATTTTTAAATAGTATACATGTCTTTTTAAAAGGTTTACAACTTAAACAAAAAAGCATCCTAAATAAAGTGGAAAACTAACTCCTAATTATAAAGAATAAAAAAAATAAGGTCCTAAAAAAATAGAAAATCTGAGAATAAAGAGAATAATAACAAAACTCGACTGAACAACACTTTTTAATCCTAATTTGGACCTCTTCTAGTTATAACAAGGCAACCTAGACATGAATAATCTCCTGACAATGGTCGTGAAATCGAAAAATACTTCACATAGAAAAATCAATTTTCTCTGCTAGCAAACGGATAATTTCATAAATTATTTCAAATATATATAATTATTAAATACAAATATGAAGTTATGTCTTTTTTCACGGAATTAATCTTCAATCTTGTATGTTATTTTCAAGAAATACATTTCCGTTTACTGGATTCGGTATGCAGATTTATGGAGGAGCAATATAGCAGACCACATAAAACGAAGGCGGGTAATCATCATCATGTAGAATGCTTCTCCGCCGCTGCTTGTCATGTAGAATGCTTCTCTCCTGCCACCGATTTCTTTCTCATTGTCCAAAATGCAGCAAAGTATCGGTTCTGCAAAAAAATCAAAGTCATACAGTGCCTGAACGAGCTGAAGGTAAATTTTGTAACTACAAGAGTCAGATCTGATTAGCAAAAGAGAATTTGTTAAGCCACAACTCAAGCTTCTTGATCCTTGGATCACACTTCTATAAACACTGCACAGATTATATTTTGAGCACCCTCCCCGTCCCCAGTTTTTAAATTTATAATGCAGGCAGAGAACATTTAACACGGAATTTCCAACATGGGCCTGAGAAGCTTACTTGCATCATTGATCGAGGATTTGTTGAGTAGGTTGTCTCGATTGTCGTTTCGTTCTGCAGCCCACAAATAGAGCAGTACATTTTTAAATTACTGGGTGAAGCAGTCAGCAAAGAAAAGCATTCGGTCATGCAAGACAACCAAAAATATATGGAGTTGAGATTATTACCTCAACTTCAAACCCATAATTAAACGCAATACTCTTTACATCTTCCAAGCTCAGTTCAATGGACATCTCCTAAAAGAAAAGGGGCTGATGTATTAGAAAGAAACCAGCATCAAAACAGCACCATATATATATATATGAACATTGTGGAAAAATGAAGCTTACATCTTCTTGTCCATACATATCTGCAAAATGATACAGCAGTGGTCCCAGATTTATCCAAACCTGTCATTACCTAACTAAGTGAGCTAATTCCATAGTAAAAAATAGCAGAAAATGTACACACAGCTTCAAGGAACTCACTCCCCCATCTTTCAAAATCCTTGATATGATTTCAATGTATTCAACAATATTGTGTGCCGTATCGATAAAAAAACAAGTTACAACTGCATCCCAAACTCCTGCATACAATATAAATACTCTGCATAAGAATCACCTTCAAAGCAGTACAATGCAAGAATAATTTGTGCCTATCGTACCATGTCTAGTTTTCTGCAAATTAAAGTAACCTCTATTAGAAAGGAAAAAAATAGATCACGTTCTCTGCCCATTTCAGTGGCCAAAATTCCTGCAATTATTTGTACCATGAACACTAAAAAGGAATTAAATTCTCCTACCTACTTGACTTGGATCGCTATACACTTCAACAAAGTCACCACCACACATGGTGAATCCTTCTGTAATCCCCGCACTGCTTGTTATAAGAGTCAGTACAGGATTAAAAATTTATGCAAAGTTTTTGAGGGTGAAGAAATACAAAGTGCAGCCTGGATACCTTGCTGGATGAATATCTGGAAATGAAACGGGACGGAGTTGGTCACTGTCTGAAAGTGAATTGCAGTTGCTATGGATCCAAGGATATATGGTCCATTCCCCTGCATACTGGGTCCTAACACAATCAAACTACCCATTACTAAAGAAAGGGAGGCAGAATGATATTCATTCTTTCAAAGATTAATTACTACAGAGAGCATACATACAGTAGTAAGATTAGCAAGTCCTTACTGATTAAGAATAAAACTTGAGCATATCATCATGTAGTATGAAAATTCATTTCCCTGGCTCACAAAACCTGCATTTTCATATGATATGTGTTGGGCTCCATCTAAAGTTGCCAGAGAAGAATTTGTAACAACTTCACAACTTTAATACATACCCATACATGAAATCTCCAAGGCCAGACGACCAAGACCAGCACCAGGAACTAAACAAGTAGGAGGACTGTGCGAAGAATTTATTGTTATATAGAAAATAAACCGTTATTCCATGACAGATTATAATACATCATTCTGTATATCACAATCACGAAGCACAAAATTGCATTCCTAAAATGGGAAACATTGAACCAAATTATGTACCTTTTGTTGCAACGATTAGGGAATAAAGAATTGAGCTCTTCAACAATAGGCTTGTAGCACTGATCACGTTCTTTCTGTCCCTGCATTGGTGAGGAACAGTGGGAACACATAAACCTTTGCTTTGGAAATCATAGATGATGAGTTAGAAACAGGAAAGCAATGAAGCATCATTACCTCTGCTGCCCAGTCTCTCACTATGTTTCTTATTATACAACGGACCTACAAAAATGGCAAAACAATGGCAGCATTAGTGATCACAAATTCCACAGAGAACACCAGTTGTATCCAGTGTTATCAAAGGTAAAAGGCGCCAAGCTCATAAAATGCCCGAGGTGCTAGGCGATCTTGAATGAACCACGGTGATATGCTATATATCTTCCAAATTAAGGATTAGATCATTAGAAAATCAAAAGAGAATATAAAATACCATAACATTGTCATATAAAGTTATATTTTTACCCTTAAAAGAAAATAGATAATTTCTGGTAGTAAGTAGCTAAATAGATTAAGAATTAAACATCAGTTAAGAAAGATGGACAAATAGATCAAAACAAAAATTCAGTTTTTGAAAAAAAAATCAAACATAAAATAATCTTCAAGCAGGTGCTAGCCTTAACATGCCTTGCACCCACTCACATGGCACTCTCCAAGGTGGGGCTTCATTGAAATCCGATGCTTGAGGCTAATGAAGGCGCTAGGGCCTCTCCTCTCCACGCCTGGAGTGCCTAGGCGAGAACCTAAGTGCCTCTTGACAACACTGATTGTATCTTGAGTGTGTCTGTTTCTTCATATTTCCCATACATCATATGCAAATTCATGACCAATGCATTAATGTTTTTGCTCATCAACATTGATGAAGGATCTGTCTTAATTATCGAAAAAAATGATTTCAATGTTGAATTATTCTGACCCAAATTTGAAGATTCATCACACCAATATTAGGCAAAAAAGAATGATCTTCAGCAGCCATGTCAATTACATGTGACCTCATTAAAATAACTTTGAATTAAGATATATATAAAAAAATCATTGTTTATTCACATCTTTTACCAAAAAAAAAAGGTAGCAAAGTTTGTTTATGCGACAAGATAACCAATATACCTTATCAACATCAACCAGGGGAACATGAGACTGATGTGATGGATCCAGCCATTCACGAGGTGATGATGGGACCTGAATGTACATTGTGAAATGCAAGACAGTGAGTTTACTATACATAGAATAAGAAGAAAATGATGGGTTGAAGATAAATTCATTGCAAAACTAGCAACAAACAAGGAACTTTGTGATAAACTTAGACAAACTAAAAAGCATTACATTTCCATTGGAATCAGAAACATGATTTCCACAACATTCAGCAGCCATTTTGTTATTATCCTCACTTTCCAGACAACTCCCAGTATCAGACCCATGACAACCTTCAACTTGCAGTTCCTGTTGTTATCTACAGAAGTCAAACTTCTAAATGAAAAGGCATAAAAGTGGAAGAAACCAAATATTGCAGTTTAGACGGTCATTATACAAAACATCACATGGCCATGTCGCAGAGACCTCATTGGCAGTCAGACCCTCGGCATGTTTGCTCATTACATTGCTTGGTTCTCCACAACAAACAATATCAGGTTTGGAACAACTTCCCCTAGCATTGGTAGACTCATGAGAGCAAACATTCCTATCATTTGACAGCTTTTCAAGGTGCAATTCCCCACAGTCATCAATGTCCTGGCTCATATCCAGGGGTGGCTCAAATGCCTGTAAAGCAAATGCCAGTCACAATAAAAAAAATACATTATACTAACGGAAATCACATAATATTACAGAAATAAAACATAAAAAGAAGATATGTGAAAATAATGTATAGAAAGAGGAAATCAATAAAGAGAACATATAACTCATCTGACCTGAAGCATATTAAATATGAAATGTGAATTTATAGAAATACACCTGCAGAATAAAAGGCAAATTGTTCACAAACTCCAACATTATACTAACTTAATATTTCTTTTGCATACTCAAGGCAATTGCTTTCTAAGAGCCTATTCATATAACTTGTGAAACTTAAGCCAAGCAATAGCACTCTCGGAAAATTACCTTCTTAGACTTTGAAACTTCAAAGGGTAGTGTGACAACAAAGCCTGCAAAATATATTTAAGAAAAACAGATATATCCCGTGTTATCCAGAATCCATTATCATCAAAAGAATGTATATAATTCATACTTTTTGCTTGTAACAGAGTAAAAAATCAAAACTTTCTGGTGTATATTCAAACCGTGAATTATAGATATTGCAAATAAAATTCAAATTTCTGAATTCCAGTAAGACAAAAATTTAATACACGATTTAATATCTATATTCACAACTCAGAAATTACTTTAAAAATTTTGCAGTCACAACGCTGCACCTGGTGGGGTAGTTAGTGACTTGATTTTAACTCCATTAAAATGAATAATCAGTATCACAAAATGAAGTAAGCAGTACAGGAAATTCATTTTCTAACACCTATACCCTTTAATTCCTAATTCAGTATCTCCTTACTTAATTTCCCATAAGTTTACTCAATCTTTCAAGATTTCAAGCAAACAGTTTTAAGAGAAAAAACCCACTTGGTGAGAAGTTGGAAGCTTCCTAAACGATCTTTCGTATCTTTTGACATCCTCTTCTACTGCATCTGGATAACTGCACACAAGAAATCCAATCAAAACAAAACAAAAAAGATAAAACGGATATTGAGAAAGAAAGAGGCAATAAAATTACTTAAGGTAGGCACTGATTATGCGGCGGAGAGATTTTACTTCCAGGGCTTCTTCAAGTTTTCTTTGCCGAAGTCGTTCTTCGTCTTCTTCTTGTTCTTGAGGAGGAGGCTTCATCATTTTTCTTTTCCTTTCTCTTTCAAGGTTTTCAGTCTTCGAAAATGGAAGTGAAGTAGTTTAGTGTGGCAATAAGCTAGGAGAGATTTGTTCAAGTTGTGACGGTAGGATTAGTAATTTGTTTTTTGGGCTTTTCGTTTTGGGCTTCCTTTTTTGACGGCCCAATGAGATACTAAGCTAATTATTTTTATTTTTTAAACATTTTTTTATTTTTACCCATGAATGTTTTGATTTGGTGTTTTTTTATTTTTTTAAACATTTAAAATCCATTTCGTTTCATTTTGGACGTGCTGTTCTGGATTTAATTTTTTTTTTATTTTTAAAAAATTATTTTTGACATCTATACATCAAAATAATTTTAAAACATCAAAATATTTTAAATGAAAAGGAATTCAAATTTTAATTATACTTGTTAAATTAATATTCTATTTTTTATATATATATAATTAATTATATATGAATAGTATGATACCGAAACAGCATGCCGAAATACTTTGTAACCGGAATGTTCTATTTCAATTGAAAGACCGGAACGATATTAACATCTATACTAAGCAGAGGAGATAGAGGGGTGATTTTCGATCATTGCTCGATAATTTAGGTGAGAAAAGCAAGATGGCGACCCTACGGATCATGCCTTTTCATAATTGTTTCGTGTGCTTCAAAATTCACCAGCCGTTATGGATGATTATTAGGATTTTGAATCTTATTATATCATTAATGATTAATCTGTTTTATTGATTAATAAAATTTAATGTTTTTTGTTTAATACTTTAATGACCATGATCGAGCTGAATTGGTAAGTCTTAATAATGAGTTCCAAATTAATTTTATGTATTTTAAAAAAATAAATTAATTTGAATATTGTTTCTAAGACTTAAATTCAAAATATCAAGACAAACATCATTAAATCAATAATTGCAAAACAAAAAATCAAAAAACCGGTTGGTGAAAATGATAACACTTGGTGAGTTCGTGAATTATAATTATCAAAATTAGAAAGAGCAAATTAAGGATCAATTTAGAAAGTTTGGGATTTAGATGACCATTATGCTGGACCTGATTATTGAGAACTTCTAATGTATATCAATCTAATCCATGGACGACCTCCTATAGCTTTGCGTCTCATGCCATCAACCTCTCTTTAGAACAACAATTATACGAAAATAACGATTTTACTAATTATTGGATGAATTATAGTGGGTGTGCTTGTAAATAAAAATAAAGGGTATTTGAGAGTGCATTTGAAAAGTTTTTTTTTAAATAGTAGTTTTATATTATTTTGATGTGCTAATATCAAAAATAATTTTTTAAAAATAAAAAAAAATATTATTTTGATACATTTCTGAACAGAAAGGATTTTAAAAAATAACATCAATCATTCTCTTAAACGGATACATAGTTACGTAGTTGCGTTTGAGTAAATAAATTATTTACTTGTGTTGTTGAAGCGAATACAAATTCCATCTAGAAGCAGAAGTACCTCAACATCAAGAAATAAAATGGAATGCACCATGTCTTTAACAACAAAAGACATTGTGCTAAGCATTGGATGATATAAGAGATGACATCTTTACAAGCATAAAACAAATAAAATGTATTTTTATTCCTATTATGATATGCTTTTTCTACCATGTTTTAAGCATGAGTAAGCATATTAGGTGCTAAAATAGAAAATTGTCAAAGTTTAATGACTTCGTAAAATATTTTATATAAAAGCATATATTACTTTTTTTAAGATAATTAACATCAACAACAACTACATCTAAATTTGATCCCATAATCAAGATATAATCCATACATACGAGATGATAAGTGTGATTGTTGATTCGTGAAAGATAAAAAGAAAAGAATCAACTTTACTTAAAACCCAAAGATTTGAGTTTGTCTGAGCTTGGAGAACCATGATCTTTGTGATTTCTGTAAACCATAGAGGGATTTGATCAGTAACTCTTTATTCATGGTAGCTCTTCAGTTGTAAGAGGTTGGCACTTATAATGAAGAAGCTTGATTGTGCTACCAAAACCCATAAATAGAAGTATACTGAATGTCGAATAGCGTTCAGTCCCAACGGTTGAGAGCGCCTTTCTAGGATCCATGCTTGAGTCCCAAGCAGTCTATAGAGTGCTCTCTCATGTGGCACCTAGTTTCTCCATGCTTGCTCACTTATCATCGCATAGATTTTAACTGGACGATGCAGCCGGCCCACGAGAAGTTATTTTTTAAAATTTATTCTTGATGATATCATCTCATTTAATTATCTAAAAGCACAAATAAAATAATTCAACTAATAAAAAAACATGAATAAAACAAAACAATTGAAGCTGCCCTAATGTTCAGGAATGTATTTAAATGAAGTATAACTTGAATGGCGCACGTAGCTTCTTCTAGAAAAGTTTGCTTGAAAAGACGTGGTTTAAGATTCTGTACATTTCACAATAAAAACCCGACAATGATCCCGGAAGACAAAACACAATGCTGCTGAACGTGGCTAAGATTAAAGTTCTCTAGATGAAGAGATGTAGGCTGCGTTGTGTGGTTCTAAGTTGGATTCCTTTCCGCACACAAACAAAAACAATTGCAGCAGCAATATTACAAATCCCAGAATCTCACCAAGAGCAATCAGAGAGAGAAAGGAAAAAGAAAGAAAGAAAGAAGGGATCGATCTAGAGAGATGGCTTGTAATATTTCGGCTGATAAGCCTCATGCAGTTTGCATTCCTGCCCCAACTCAGAGCCACATAAAGTCAATGCTTAAACTTGCAAAACTACTGCATTACAAAGGTTTTCACATTACCTTTGTCAATACAGAGTTTAATCACAGACGTTTACTTAAATCTAGAGGTCTTGATTCGATGAATGGTTTGCCTGATTTTCGGTTTGAATCCATTCCGGATGGCCTCCCTTCTTCGGATGAGAATGCCACCCAGAATATCCGTGAATTATCCGAGGCTTCCAGGGAGGGCTTATTGGGTCCGTTTAATGACATGCTTGACAAGCTGAATGGCACAGAATCATCAGATGTCCCCCCAGTGACTTGCATCGTCTCTGATGGTTTCATGCCAGTCGCTATCGATGCTGCTGCGATGCACGAAGTTCCTATTGCCCTGTTCTTCACTATATCTGCTTGCAGCTTCATGGGGTTCAGACAATTTAAAGCACTCAAAGAAAAAGGTCTTACACCACTAAAAGGTATGAAACAAGAAAATAAATAAATCATAGTTTCATTAAGATTTGGAGTTGCTTGAATCACACTCAATAATCCACCCTCGCAAAGAGATGAGTTCTACAAAAATCACTTTATTTACAGTTCTTCCCTCACAATTAATTAATTATTCGAATGGACTTCAGGTGAGTGGGAACCTCACTATGTCCCTTAATCATTCATGTTTTTCATGAGGACACAAGCTAGGGAACCTTCTTTATATTTTTTCTTCTTTGTTTCTTCAGTTACTAGCATAACGCTTAATAATAATAATATTTGTTTTTAGCTCCAATGCTGAAAGCTATATGTGCGTTCAATTTTGATGTGTAGATGAGAGCTTTTTAACAAATGGCTACTTGGACGAAGTTGTAGATTGGATCCCAGGAATGAGAGATATAAAGTTAAGGGACCTTCCAAGTTTTGTTCGAACAACAGATCCAAATGATTTCATGTTCAGCTTCTGCGCGGATTGTGCTGAGAGGGCTTCAGAAGGTTCTGCAGTTATTTTGCATACTTTCGATGCATTGGAGAAAGAGGTTCTGAATGCCCTTCACTCCATGTTTCCTCGTGTCTATGCGATTGGTCCACTTCAGTTGCTTCTCAATAAAATTCAGGAAGATGATCTAAACTCAATTGGATGTAATCTATGGCAAGAAGAGGTTCAGTGTCTCCAATGGCTGGATTCCAAGAAACCCAACTCAGTCGTTTATGTTAATTTTGGTAGCATAGCAGTGGGTACAAAAGAGCAGCTCATTGAATTTGGAATGGGACTTTCTAAAAGTGGCCACCCATTTTTATGGATCATAAGACCCGACATGATCGCCGGCGACTGTGCGGTATTGCCTCCAGAATTCACTGAAGAAACTAAAGAGAGGGGCTTTATTTGTAGCTGGTGTCCACAGGAGGAAGTCCTCAACCACCCATCAGTTGGAGGTTTTCTAACACATTGCGGCTGGGGTTCCATAACCGAGAGCATTTCTTCTGGCGTGCCCATGCTTTGTTGGCCATCCTTCGGTGATCAGCAAACAAACTGTAGGTACACATGCACTGAGTGGGGAATTGGAATGGAGATTGATAGCATTGTGACGAGAGAAAAGGTCGAAACACAAGTGAGAGAGTTGATGGGTGGAGAAGAAGGTGAAAAAATGAAGAAGAAGGCCATGGAGTGGAGAAGACTAGCCGAGGAGGCTACTGGACCCGATGGTTCATCATCCATGAATTTAGACAGGCTGGTGACGGAAGTGCTTTTGTCAAAAAAATAACATGGGCGGTTTATCAAAACAATAAATAAAGCTCAAGACGAATGTATTCGTTTTAGATTTGTTTTTTTTATTTAATCATGATAATTTTCTATTTAAATAGTCTATATATTTGTTTTTATTAGATGTTCTTGAAATCAAAGTTCTTTGAGCATGCTTCATAGGTTTTTCGTTATAATTTTAATAAATATTTTTTAGTAATAATTATTTGATCTAGAGGTAATGTGGTGATTTAATAATAATAAAAATTAATTATTAAGTGACCATTTTGACCTAAGAAGAAGAGTTTTCCCATGGAGTTACAAGAAGAAAGAGATCATAGCATGAACATTGGTTAATTAGATGTTGATGGACGTCTATATATTATAGATATAAAAACCAAGAAATTATAGATCTTTTTAAAAAGGTTATGCACTTACAAATCCAAAAATTATAAATTCTCAAATTTTCTGTACAGATTCTCATTAAATATTCTTATAGACCAAAAAATTATAAATTTTGTGATACATTTTCAACAATCTAAGTTTTAATCTACAACTCCTATTTGGACAGATTATAACTTCAAGTGGCCATTGACTTTCATCATCAATGAAGTGACCGTTTGACATTGCGATCCTACCGGTTTTTGGTTGAAATTTTAATTTATTTTTTTTATTTTAAATGAATATGTTTTTATATGTTTTAGATCATTTTGATATGCTGATTTCAAAAATAATTTTTAAAAAATAAAAAAAATATTATTTTAATATATTTCAGCACGATAAAAATTTTAAAAAGCTACCAGAACCACATTCATAAACAGTCATGAAATTAGACACGTTGGTGACGGAAGCGCTTTTCATCATGAAAAAAAAAGTTTCTTTAATGATAGATAATTAAAGCTCATGACAAACGTGTTGTTTTCAAGGTGAGTAGTTTTGACACGTCGTTTAATAATATTTCACATAAACATATATGATATCCTCAGATCTTCTAATATTAATTATTGCTAAATAATATTGTGGCTAATGTTGACTATTGAGTATTTTCCTAGAAGTTGCAGCAACTTTTTTTCTAGAAGAATTTCTAATCCCCAATTTATTGAATTTGCATGTTAATCATCTCCCTTTTTTTTTCATCTATATTATTTTTAATTTATGTAAGAAATAATTCCCGGGATAAAGAGGCTGAGTGAGAGAGAAGTGAGTGGAGTGCAAGAGAGAGAGGGCTTGAAGAGATCAGAGATGACTCTTTAAGAAGCACCACAGAGTCTTTGCTATTTCCACTCCCACCAACAGTGTGATCCCAAGTTAGATTCACTTTCTCACACAAACAAAATATTTTGGAGAGAGAGAGAGATTTTCAGATCAGAGATGGCTTCCAATATTTTAGTTGATAAGCCTCATGCAGTTTGCATTCCCCACCCCGCCCAGAGCCACATAACCTCAATGCTTAAACTAGCGAAACTACTACATTGCAAAGGGTTTCACATAACCTTTGTTCATACAGAGTTTAACCATAAGCGTTTACTTAAATCTAGAGGTCCTGATGCCCTGACTGGTTTGCCCGATTTTCGGTTTGAATCCATTCCGGATGGCTTCCCTCCTCCGGATGAGAATGTCACCCACGATATCTATGCAATTTGTGAGGCTTCCAGGAAGAACTTACTGGGTCCAATTAATGACCTGCTTGACAAGCTGAATGACACAGCATCTTCTGATGTCCCCCCAGTGACTTATATCGTCTCTGATGGCGCCATGCCAGTTGCTATCGATGCTGCTGCGATGCACGAAATCCCTATTGCATTGTTCTATACTATCTCTGCTTGCAGCTTCATGGGGACTACACAATTTCAAGCACTCAAAGAAAAAGGTCTTACACCACTAAAAGGTATGGACAAGGAAGAAAACGTCATTACAATTTCATCAAGGTTTTTATATCAGTTCATTAGTTCAAAATATTTTCTCCTGTAAGTAAATTGTTGCCCTTAATTATTCATTCTTTTCACTAGTACACAGGCTAGGAAACCGTTTTATTATATTTTATTCTCTGTTTCTTCTGCCAATTTCATTCAGTTTCTAAGAGTTACAAGTACGTTCAATTTTTGTTCGCAGATGAGAGCTTTTTAACAAATGGCTACTTGGACAAAGTAGTCGATTGGATCCCAGGAATGAGAGATATAAAGTTAAGGGACCTTCCAAGTTTTGTTCGAACGACAGATCCAAATGATTATATGTTTAACTTCTGCGTTGAATGTGCTGAGAGGGCTTCTGAAGGTTCTGCAGTTATTTTCCATACTTTTGATGCATTGGAGCAAGAGGTTCTGACTGCCTTTTACTCTTTGTTTCCTCGTGTCTATACGATTGGCCCACTTCAAATGCTTCTCAATCAAATGCAAGAAGATGATCTAAATTCTATTGGATGTAATCTATGGCAAGAAGAAGTTCAGTGTCTCAAATGGCTGGATTCCCAGACACCCAACTCAGTAATATATGTGAATTTTGGTAGCATAGCAGTGGCTGCAAAAGAGCAGCTCATTGAATTTGGAATGGGACTTTCTAAAAGTGGCCACCCTTTTTTATGGATCATAAGACCTGACATGATCGCCGGCCACCCCTTTCTTTCTTCAGAATTCACTGACGAAACTAAAGAGAGGGGCTTTATTTCAAGCTGGTGTCCACAAGAGGAAGTCCTCAACCACCCATCAGTTGGAGGTTTTCTAACACATTGTGGCTGGGGTTCCATAATTGAGAGCATTTCTTCTGGCGTGCCCATGCTTTGTTGGCCGTCCTTCGGTGATCAGCAAACAAACTGTAGGTACACATGCGCTGAGTGGGGAATTGGAATGGAGATTGATAGCATTGTGACGAGAGAAAAGGTGGAAACACAAGTGAGAGAGTTGCTGGATGGAGAAGAAGGTAAGAAAATGAAGCAGAAGACCATGGACTGGAGAAAGTTAGCTCTCCAGGCCACTCGTCCAAGCGGTTCATCAACCATGAATTTAGACAAGCTAGTGCAAGAAGTGCTTTTGTCACGAAACCAAACATGTGACGCTTAGCACAGAAAAAAAATCCAAGTTGAAGACAAGAAGAGGGACACTATCTTACAATATTGTTTCCTAAAGTTATTAATGTATTCTGCGATTAAATATCATCTGTTGGCCCCAGTGGTTCATCATCCATGAATATAGACAAGTTGATGACGGAAGTGCTCTTGTCATGGAATTTAATTTTATAAACACAATGATTGTATGCTGTTTGCTTTTGACTCTTCCGCTGAGCTGGCTTCATGTCCACCCGGGTGATTTTCTAATCATATCTTGGCTCATCAGGAGAAAGAAAAATAAATTAAGGATAGAAATAAATAAAACATGTGTTTTCAGATTTCTTTGCATCTGACAAAATTGTAGATCAGACAATGACGAAAAAATTGAGAACCTGTTGCAGTGGTCACTATTACTTTTCCTTTGCAATTCTCTCTCCATTATTTAATTAGATGGTGATGGAATTAAGTCTTAGAGATGAGTTATTGTAGATTGTTGATGCTCGCGTTTCTGTATTTTTTTTCCCGCTGTGGGTTAGGAATAATTTGTAAAAAAATCAACATGATATATACTACTAATCACTAATAATTCCTTTATATAGGTGACTTGTATATTTTTTATTATAGATTATTTATTTTATTTTTTTCACCTGTTTTATTTACGTGTGACTTCATATATTTTTCTGTTTACATGGTATTATATCTAAAATATCATATATAAAAAAGTCAATAAAATCAATTTTTAACAAAAAAAAAACATTGACTAATGAATTACTTTGATTATTATTCTCATTGTTAATATCATGATTGTTAAATTGTAATGATTATTATAGTTGTCATTATAATCATTACTATAAATATTTAATATTCTAATTATTATTGAGACAGTTATTATGTTCTATTTGGAGGCAATCTTGCAATAATTTATAATTTTTTATGATGAAAGTCTCTCGAATGTGGTTGCAAGGGTAGTGATGAGTGGAAATAGATGTTTTCCACTTTCACTTGAATCCATAACACCTGCAGCAATGAAGGCAACTGTCAGTGAAGGAACATGGATTTGGCACAAGAGATTTGACCACTTAAAATCTTGAAAGTTTGACGAAAATGAAGCAAAGAGAGATGATATATGGACTACTTGTTTTGACAGAACTGAAAGATGTATGTGTAGGGTGTGTACATGGTAAACAACACAGAGAGACATTTGCAAAAGGAGGAACATGGAGAGCAAAGTGTCCTCTAGAATTGATACACACAGATTTGTGTGGTCCAATGCAATGCGAGCCAGTTGGGGGGAACAAATACTTCATCACATTCATTGATGATTTTTCTAGAATGTGTTGGATGTACTTCCTCAGGAGCAAGGCTGATGCATTCAATATTTTCAGAACGTTAAAAGCCTTTGTTGAGCTAAAAAATGAGTACAAAATCAAGAAATTAAGAAGTGATAGAGGTGGGGAGTACACCTCAAATGAATTTAATGAGTTTTGTGTAAATATTGGGATAGAGAAGCAACTAACCACTGCCTATACTCCTCGGCATAATGGAGTAGCCGAGAGGAAGAATAGAACACTTTGTGAAATGGCAAGAGCCATGATGGTATAGAAGGAAATGCCTACTGTTTTCTGGGCAGAGGCTATTAATGTGTCAGTATATCTTTAAAAGAGAAGCTATACATCAGATGTGGAGAAGAAAACACCATTGAGGTGTTTACAGGAAGAAAACAAGGTGTCAAGCATCTGAGGGTGTTTGGTTGTATGTGTTACACTCATGATCCATCGGTTTTGAGAGAGAAGTTTGATGGAAAATCAGAAAAGGAGGTGTTTATGGGCTATGGCAGCTGTGAGAAGGGCTATAGAGTGTATATTCTGCTCACAAAGAAGATTGTATTGTCCAGAGATGTTATCTTTGATGAAGATAAATCCTGGAATTAGAAAACTAACCAAGTGGAATCTCTCTCCACATGTATTTCATTTGCAGGTAATGAAGAAACAAATGAAGATGATGTAGAACAACAAATTGAAGTTCAACATGATGTTGGTGAAAGCTCTAATTCAGTACCTCCAGTTACTGAATTGAGAGAGGATGATGATGGCAGCAGGGAACCAAGTACATCCACTCTAGTGAAGTTGAGAAGTTTGGAAGGCATTTATGCAAGATGTCACCTGTCTATGATTGAGCCTGAAAGCTATCAAGAAGTTGTGAAAGACATAGCTTGGCAAGAAGCTATGAATGCCAAAATGGAAATGATAGACAAAAATGAAACTTGGGAGCTAGTTGAGAAACCTGTCATAAGAGTGAAATGGGTGTACAAAACAAAGCTTAACTTGGATGGAACCATTCAAAAACACAAAGCTAGGTTGGTTGCTAAGGGTTATGCACAAAAACCTGGTGTGGACTACGATGAGACATTTGCACTAGTTGCAAGACTTGACACAATCCGAACTCTTATTGCATTATCAACACAAAAGGAGTGGAGGCTGTTTCAACTGGATGTCAAGCCAACTTTCTTGAATGAAGTTCTAAAAGAAGAGGTTTATGTTGAGCAACCCTAGGGGTTTGAGGTGAAGAATGCAGGATATAAGGCTTACAAGTTGAAGAAAGCCTTGTATGGGCTCAAACAGGCTCCTAGAGCCTGGTATAGTGAGATTGATAAGCATCTCACAAGCTGTAACTTCAAGAGGAGTGATAGTGAGGCGACACTATATATTAGAAGTGATGAAAAAGGGGATATAATTGTTGTTTCAATTTATGTCGATGACATAATATACACTGGAAGTAGTACAAGGATGCTAGTAAAGTTCAAGAAGGAGATGATGCAACGATATGAGATGATTGATCTTGGACTCCTACATCATTTCCTTGGAATGAGAATACTGCAGAGTGATCAAGGGATATTCATACACCATAGTAAGTATGCAAAATCTCTATTAGTGAAGTTTGGAATGGAAGATTGTAAACTAGTCATAATTCCTCTAGTTGTTGGTGAGAAACTAAGAAAGAAGGATGGAAGTGAAGCTGTAGATGAAGGTTTATATAGAAAAATTATAGGGAGTTTGTTGTATTTGACAGCAACAAGACCAAACTTGATTTACTCAGCAAGTCTTTTGTCACGATTTATGAGCAATCCTACAAGGAGGCACATGGGGGTTGCAAGGAGGGTCCTGAGGTATGTTCAGGGGACACTTAACTATGGAATTAAATACAGGAAGGATAAATCAACCTCACTTATTGTCTATTGTGATGCTGATTGGACTGCAAATGAGGATGATAGTAAAAGCACATCTAGGTATGCTTTCAATTTTGGTAGTGGAAATTTTTCATGGGCATCACTGAATCAAAGCTCAGTGGCTTAGTCCACAGATGAAGCTGGATATGTTTCAGCCTCAGAAGTTACAACACAAGCTATATGGCTTAGGTGTGTATTGGAAGACTTTGGAGAATTGCAAACAGAGGCAACACCTCTGTTTTGTGACAATACGTTTGCGATTTCTATGACTAGGAATCCTTTCTTTCATCAAAAGACTAGACACATTGACACAAAATTTCAATAAGGGAAGCTTCACAAGAAGGGGTGATAAATGTGAAATTCTGCCCTAGTGAAGAACATGTAGCAGATATCTTCACCAAAGTTTTACCTAAATAAAGATTCAATCAATTGAGATTAAAACTAGGTGTTAAACCAATAAATAGCTTAGGAGAGGCTGTTGAGAACTAAGCGGGTGATAAATGTAAATTCTGCCCTAGTGAAGAACATGTAGCAGATATCTTCACCAAAGTTTTACCTAAATAAAGATTCAATCAATTGAGATTAAAACTAGGTGTTAAACCAATAAATAGCTTAGGAGAGGCTGTTGAGAACTAAGTTAATAACTGGTTTACACACTGCATGCAAGGGGAAGAAGAAGAAGAGGCTACGTGATGACAAAAGTGAAGAAGTTAATTGTAACATAATTAGCTCTATCTTTGTAACTAATTCTAGAATAATAAGAGAAGTTCTAGGTAGTTACAAAGTGGTTCACATGCTGTTAACATAGTTAATCACACAAGAAAAACATGTAAATAATTTGCTTCCTATGGCAGTATAAATAGGGCAATTCATCAAGCACATTGTAAGCAATTTTTCAAAAATAATAACAGTATACGAAGTTAGTGAAGAATTGACTTACCTTCTTTTTCTCTCTGTCTAAACTTGCTTTTCAACCATTATTGACAAGACTCCTTTAAAATCCACAACAGGCTCGCAAAAGCAAGGAAGGATAAGGTAAAGACAAACCCATTCAAAATATTTAAAGATTTCAACCTGTTATGTCAGCCTAAATTGATTATAAGAGATATTAAATCTTAATTAGAGTCAATGGTTTATGAAAAAAATTGGAGTGCTTTTTGAGCAATTAAAAACAAGGTAATTAATTTCATACAGAGAGACAAAATAAATACTATAATAGTTATTTTCTGTCAAGAAGAAACAATAGAAAACTTCCTGCACTCCATTAATGGGTTGCAGTTTTGTTGCTTCAATGTGATGCTCTAAATGGATATTTGCATTTGAAAATTCATGTAATTAAAGATTGTTAGTGATGTAGAATAGGTTGCGAATAATACATGCTCAAAGAGATCACCCGAAATTCAAAAGCAATCGAATTTCAGCAACCGGTCGTCGAAGTCTGAATGACGCAAAACTCACCCGATTAATACGTTTCGCGATTTGTGGAAGAAGTCAGTGGCTTTGACCCTAATCTCGACCGGTTTTGGCCAAATTCCATCGTTTCGACCCGAAATCAACATTTTTCTATTTTAGGAAAGTTTCGTTTTAGCCATAATCAATTGGTACTCTCTCAGAATTTATAGGCCTTTCACATTCTGCATTTATCTCAAACTTGCCATTTATGAAAATTTTAATATTTTATGTCATTTCCTTTTCTGTATTGAATTAGGTTAGGGTTTTTACTTTAAGTATCAATATAAACCTGCAACCGACTTATCTATCATTTTATTGAATAAACATTGAGTTTGATTGAGATTTATTCTCGTTATCTTTGATTTACGAAATATTGATGTTGATCACATTCCCTTATGATTTTCTGCTGCGTCGGTTTGTGATTCTTGGAAAAATAGTAACTATCCAGGTTATCTAATGTAGCATGAAATGCTTTCAAGTACAATTATGTTTTTCAAAGGGTGTTTATTTCATTTTTGAGCTAACCTGTATGAAATTCATTTGATTTTGAAGTTGGGTTATGCTTGTTGTTTCTCGAGACTATTATTTGTTTGATTTTGTGTTTGATTATATATATAATTTAAAATTAATTTATCTTTAATTTGAATTATATTTGTTAAAATAATATTTTAATTTTTTTTACTATATATAATTAGTTATTTATTTATAAATAATAAAACCCTGAAACGACACGCTGAAATACTCCGAAATCAAAAACATTTCGTTACAATTAAAAAAACAAAACATCAACCAAAACGAAACTAATAAATTTGATAGCAATGAAACTAATAAATTTGATAGCAATGGGTCAAGGAAAAGAGGACCACTGTGGATTATTATTTTTCTCTCTTTTTTCTGGATAGATGAAGCCGGCGGAACTTGGTTAGCTCCAACTCCTCTGAATTTTGTTTTTCTTATGAGCAAATTTCATTTCCCAATCAGAATCCTTTGAACGTGTCAGTTTCTAGTCCCTTTTAAAAAATAAAATCATCGATTGTCATGAAGATTTATTTAATTTCGAAAGCATTTTGGACTCATACAACCACCACTTTCTCATGGAGGTATAGATCCAATGCAAGCCAGCAGCATATTCCATTGATAATGGAGATCAGGGCATCTCCTTGATATTCGTGACTCCAGCTCATATCAAGGCAAGACTTCTCTAGGATGCAGCCGGCCCAGTGATTTTTTGCTGCAGCAGTTATTTTTTAAAATTTATTCTTGATATTTAATTATCTAAAAACACAAATGAAATAATTCAACTAATAAAAAAAAACCTTGAAGAAGCCCTGAGGTTCAGGAATGTATTTAAATGAAATGTAACTTGATTGGCGCATGTAGCTTCTTCTGTAAAAGTTTGCTTGAAAATGATAAGCACCATCTCAATCTCATCTAAAGTGAGATCTCATAATATGATTTATATTATTCTCTAACACATCCTCTCAATTCAAAACTATTTGAGCTTGAAACTTACATGCACCAACATCACTTTGTGCTTGGTTTTTATCAAATAGAATGAGAGTAGTGAGATTCAAACTCGTGATCGCCGAGTCAACAAGGCTCTGATATCATGTTAAGGAATCATCTCATCTAAAAATTTAAGCTTGTAACTGAGATCCTATAATATGATTTATATTATTTTCTAACAGAAAAGACGTCCTCGGTACATTTCACAATAAAAACCTGAAAATGTTTCCGGAAGACAAAACACAATGCTGCTGAACGTGGCTAAGATTTAAAGTTCTCTAGATAAAGAGATGTAGGCTGCGTTGTGTGGTTCCAAGTTAGATTCCTTTCAGCACACAAACAAAAAAAAATGCAGCAGCAATATTAGCACTCCTCTATACAAATACCAGAATCCCACCTGGGCAGGCAATACAGCAAACAGAGAGAGAAAGGAAAAAAAAAAAGAAAGAAGGGATCTAGAGAGATGGCTTGTAATATTTCAGTTGATAAGCCTCATGTAGTTTGCATTCCCACCCCAGTTCAGAGCCACATAAAGTCAATGCTTAAACTAGCAAAACTACTATATTGCAAAGGTTTTCACGTTACCTTTGTCAATACTGAGTTTAATCACAGACGCTTGCTTAAATCTAGAGGATCTGATTCCCTGAAAGGTTTGCCCGATTTTCGGTTCGAATCCATTCCTGATGGCCTCCCTCTCTCAGACGAGAATGCCACCCAAGATTTGCGTAGACTCTGTGAAGCTGCCAGTTATAACTTATTGGCTCCGTTTAATGACCTGCTAGACAAGCTGAATGGCACAGCATCACCTGATGTTCCCCCAGTTACCTTCATCCTCTCAGACGGTTTCATGCCAGTCTCTATCACTGCTGCTGCGATGCACGAAATCCCTATTGTCCTGTTCGTCACTATATCTGCTTGCAGCTTCATGGGGTTTAAGCAGTATAAGGTGCTCAAAGAAAAAGGTCTTGCACCACTAAAAGGTATGAACAGGGAAAAAATAAAGCTGAAAGTTCAATATGATATTATTTCAGTGTTCTTAATTTGTTTATCTTTACTTGCTTTCAGTTCACTAGAAGTTTATTTACTGGGAAACAGAGTAAGACCTTCGGGCACATAACTAGATACTAGGTTCTGCAATCACTTCATTGAAAGTACAGACAATTTACGATCGAGTTGATTTTTGATGAATTGTTATTTTCATTAAAGTTTACTTGGCTAATCACAATTTTCACCAAGACATCAAAGTTGATGTATGGAAAGTTTTTACCTTTCATTTCATTCTAGGTACTTATTTTATTTTTGAGAATTGGAAAGCGTTCATCATCAAAACTTGTAGCCCTCGCTTGCAGGCTACTTGTGATGTGAACGAGTGCCTAATATTCCTCCCAAGTTTCATGAATAGAACCTAAGAGATACCAACGATCGGCGGTAGATTGTCGTGATCTAGTATTTCATAGTTGGATTTATACTATCTAAAAATTTAAATTATTAGATGAGAGATTAGAATATAATTTATATTACTTTCTAATACATCCTCTTAAATGAAAACCTTTTGAGCTTGAAATTTACATAGTTTGACATTAACTTGTGTTTGATTTTTATCAAATAGAATAAGGATGATGAAATTTAAACTCGTGACCGTTGGGTTGATAAGACTCTAATATTATATCAAAGAACTATCACATCTAAAAGTTTAAATTATTGCGTGAAGTCTCAAAATATAATTTATATTATTATCTAACATTTTGGCATGCTAAGTATGTTTTTTTAACATAAATTCTCTTTAATGTACTTGATATCATGTTAATTCATGTACACATAATTATGAGTATTTCTATGTTCCATTTTTAGCGCACATAATTCCATCCTTTGTTTTTCCTTTTTAATGGTAATAAGATCTTAGTACTATGGGAGAGTTTGTAGAGATGGTGCTCGTCGCGTCGTTAATGCCTCTTTCAACACAACCTTTCATCACAAACTATTGACTTTTGCTCTCTTTCAATTCGTCCCCATTCCTTTTTCACATTCACAAGCATGAAGTTCACAAATTAACCCTAACGTTTACAAAATTAGTCATGCGTTCAATTTTTAATTGCAGACGACAGCTTTTTAACAAATGGTTATCTAGACAGAGTAGTAGACTGGATTCCAGGAATGAAAGATATACGATTAAGGGATCTTCCAAGTTTTCTTCGCACAACAGATCCAAATGACTGTCTGTTTAACTTCTGCATGGAATCTGTAGAGAAAGCTCTTTCAGCTTCTGCAATTATTTTCCATACTTTCGATGCTTTGGAGCAAGAAGTCCTGACTTCCATTAAATCTATGTTCCCTTGTGTCTACACAATCGGTCCACTTCAACTACTTCTCAATCAAATTCAAGAAGATGATCTATATTCTATAGATTGTAACCTATGGAAAGAAGAAGTTGAGTGTCTCCAATGGCTTGATTCCCAGAGACCCAACTCGGTAATTTATGTTAATTTTGGTAGCATAGCAGTGGCTACAAAAGAGCAGCTCATTGAATTTGGAATGGGACTTTCTAAAAGTGGCCACCCATTTTTATGGATCATAAGACCTGACATGATCGCCGGCGACTGTGCTGTATTGCCGCCAGAATTCAATGACGAAACTAAAGAGAGGGGCTTTATTTCAAGCTGGTGTCCACAAGAGGAAGTCCTCAACCACCCATCAGTTGGAGGTTTTCTAACACATTGTGGCTGGGGTTCCATAATGGAGAGCATTTCTTCTGGCGTGCCCATGCTTTGTTGGCCGTCCTTCAGTGATCAGCAAACAAACTGTAGGTACACATGCGCTAAGTGGGGAATTGGAATGGAGATTGATAGCATTGTGACGAGAGAAAAGGTGGAAACACAAGTGAGAGAGTTGATGGATGGAGAAGAAGGTGAGATAATGAAGAAGAAGGCCATGGAGTGGAAAAGGCTAGCTCTCGAGGCCACTCGTCCAAGCGGTTCATCAACCATGAATTTAGACAAGTTAGTGCAAGAAGTGCTTTTGTCACGAAACCATACATGTGACGTGTAGCAAACAAGAAAAATGAAGCTGAAGACAAGTTACTGTGGTGGATGCGCATATATTTCCAATTAATATCTCATGTATTCTGAGATTAAATATCATCCGTTGGACCCAGTAGTTCATCATCCATGAATTTAGACGAGTTGATGAGAGAAGTGCTCGTACTATATAATAAGCACAATGATTGACGCATGTTTCTCTAAGTCGTCAGTTAAGCATCTATGATAACTAGGTTATATGAATAAGTATTTAGACAAGAGTTGGTGACGGAACTGCTTTTGTCCTAAAATAAATTTGTTTCTTTTGTAAAAGATAATTAAAGCTCAAGACAAATATATTGTTGTTTTCAAGGTGATTAGTGTTGACACTTTTTTTTAATAATATTTCACATATCCTAAACTTTTCTGATATAAATTATGTCTTTTGAGTGCTTGTTGTAGTATAATTTTACCAAAGGACAACAGAGTCCATCCGAGGGATTTTGATGCTGTCGGAATCTAATGAAGAATATGGAATTTGTTGAGAGTAAAATTTGCCCCTAGATGTAGATTTTTTTATGATTGAAATGAGCTGCATGCAATAGTGAACCTCTAATTCAGAGGTTTATTTTCTCTTAATATTGAAGTTTGTCTATTTACAAAGTATTAAATATTCTAGAAATTAATCTTATCTCAACTAAAATACAAGAAAAATCTGAACAGGCATTTCTTGTTTTGTTGCTAAGTGCACCTATGAATCAATACCTTCTATGCTAGGTGGTTTCTTTGTTAGCTTTTGTAATGTTTATCTTGATTTGCAGATTTGAATCAATGATGAAAAGACAGAACAATGAAGAACCCGAGAAGAGAGAGATTATGCAGAGAAGAGGGAATTAATTTTTTGTCTCTTTTTCTACTATCGAGGCTAAGTCAAATGAAGTGCATGTTCTAAACAGATGGTTTAAGAATTTGAAATATGATTAATTTCTGTATATTCGATTCTTCCTCTTACAATTGAGTTTGAATTTATAGACAAATACTAAGACTATTACGTTGTTTGATTACAGATTAGGTGACCAGTTGGGACCTAGTACTTCCACACACTGAGTTTGGAAAGAAGAAAATGGAATGCTAAATAGTGTGTGTTTTTCATTGATCATTGATCGGGTATTTATACAAGGAGAGCAACAAACTTCCTAACTAATTAGTGCTTGTGTGAGCTATAAAGCCAAAACAATAGGCAACACATTATAGAGCAACATGTAGCCAGCACAAGCCAGCACACTATAGAGCAATATGTACAATATAGCTGTAAAGTAATAAAGACAATATACATGTTCTTCTTCTTCTCAACACTCCCCCTCAAGTTGGAGAGTGGATATCTTGCACTCCCAACTTGCGAATCATGGGGACAAAAAAATCATTTCCGAAAGGCTTTTCAGGACATCTGCTAGTTGATGTGTAGAGTTTACATATCTTGTTGTTATCGAACCATCTTGGATCTTATCTCTGATGTAGTGACAATCCATTTCTATGTATCTAGTTCGTTTATGAAAAATCGGGTTAGCCGCAATATGTAGAGCAACTCTATTATCACAATATAACAAAGCAGGGTCTTCGTGAGAAAGACCCAAATCTTTCAAGAGATGTCGAAGCCATGTCAACTCATAGCAGGCTCCTGTCATTGCTCGATACTCGGCTTTAGCCAAAGAAAGTGAAATTGTTTTCTGTCGCTTTGACCTCCAAGATATTAACGAAGGTCCAAGAAATACACAATAACCTGTAGTAGACCGTCTAGTAAGTGGACAACCTACCCAATCTGAGTCACAATAGGCTCTCAATTTGGAATCACTTTTTGATGAGAAGAATAAACCCTTACCAGGAGCCCCTTTTAAGTATTTAACAACCGAAGGGCTACCTCCATATGCAATTTACGGGGCTGATACATAAATCTACTCAGAACGTGCACATCATATGTGATATCAGGCCTAGAAACTGTCAAGTAAATCAGCCTCCCTACCAACCTTCTATATTGACTAGAATTCTTAATCAAATCACTGTTATCTGATAGCTTCAATCCTTTTTCCATAGGAGTATCAACGGGAGCTACCCCCAACAATCCTGTATCTGTAATTATCTCTAATGCATACTTCCATTGAGAAATAAAAAATTCCATTCACAGAATTAGACACCTCAATTCCCAAAAAATACTTCAAGCTGCCAAGTTCCTTGATACGAAAATTACTATGCAGGAATTTCTTAGTTGTTTCAATGCTAACAGGATCATTCCCAGTAATTAAAATATCATCAACATAAATTAGAAGAGCAGTAAAGGAATAATCTGCCCGTGTTTGCTCATACCCAGCAGAACAAATGGCCTCTGAAAACTTGGTGAACCACTACCAAGAAGCTTGTTTCAGCCCGTATAGAGACTTGTGAAGGCGACATACCAAGTTATCCTCCCACTGTCGTCGAAGTCCGAGTGGTGGAGAGATGTAAATCTCTTCGGTTAAATCACCGTGGAGGAAGGCGTTGTTCACATCCAGTTGATGAACAGGCCAACGGTGAGATGAGACCAAAGCTAGCAGGCACCCAACGGGAAAATGTGTCATGGTAATCAACACCCTCCAGTTGAGTGAACCCTTTGGCCACCAAACGGGCCTTATAGCGCTCGATGGAACCATCATAGTGGTGCTTGATTTTCAACACCCATCGGTAACCAATAGAGGATTTCCCGGCTGGTAGAGGAACAAGTGACCATGTGCCATTGGCTTGGAGAACCTTTAATTCAAAATCCATGGCCTCTTTCCAAGCAGGATTAGAAGTTGCTTCTGAGTAATTGCTCGGTTCTGTGACTGAGGAAAGCTGAGCAATGAAAGTGTGAAGTGCAGAGGTGTAACGATGATAAGAGACAAAGTTGGTGATAGGATATCTCGTACCTTTAATTGAACCTGGCATCAAGGAGGAAGATTGTGCAGAGGAAATAGTGGGACAAATGTAATCACGAAGCTTGATTGGTGGGATGGTGGCACGAGTGGAGCGTTGGGGAGGGATTGTGGTATATGTGGGAGATTGACAAGGAGAAGGAGAGGGTATATTCTGGGAGTTTAAAACTGGTTGTAGCTCCGATGAGGTGTTGATGGTGTTTGGTAGTGATGGAATCGGAGAAGGAGGGTTCGGGTGAGGAGAGGGGTCGGGTGTGTGAGGACGGGGGGAAGGTGAAGGTGGTGGGCTGGGTAATGGGTTGTCGGTAGGTTGGGGTGGGTTGTGTAATGGGTTGTCGGGTGGGTCATGGGCCGAAATAAGGAAAGGGTTGGGTTGAGGGAATGGGCTATGGATTGGGGTCTGGTCAGCTGGCCTGATTGAGGCATAAGGGAAGACAGACTCGTGGAATTTGACATCTCGACTCGTAAAAATTTGTTTTGTGGATAAATTAAATAATTTGTAAGCTTTTTGACCAATAGGATATCCTATAAAAATAGAAGGGATGGAACGATAGCCAAATTTTTATGATGGATAGACATTGGTAGCATATGCTAAACAACCAAAAACTCGTAAATGAGAAAAAATAGGTGATTTTGAATAAAAGAGTTTGAAGGGTTTTTAAAAGAAAGTGATGGAGAGGGAATACGATTGATGAAATGCACAACAGTAAAAGCACATTCGCCCCAAAAATGGATGGGGAGATGAGCTTGAAATTTTAAAGCTCGTGCCACTTATAGGATGTGACAATGCTTGCGTTCTACAACGCCGTTTTGTTGAGGCGTGTAAACACAAGAATGTTGAAAAATGACACCATGAGTGTCAAAAAAAGGATGGAGAGAGGTAAATTCTCCACCATTGTCACTTCGAAAAATTTTAATGTGAGTTTCAAATTGTGTCTGGACATGATTAAAAAAATTACGGAGAAGTGTCTGGGTCTCATTTTTGTGCCTCATTAAAAATATTCATGTAAAACGTGAAAAATCATCAACAATAGTAAGGAAATAATAAGCACCCAAAAGTGAAGAGTGTCGATAGTGACCCCAAATATCACAATGGATTAATTCAAAAGGTCTTACAGAGGAAGGGACACTGGATAAAAAAGGAAGACGACTCTGCTTTGCCAAAGGACAAATGGGACAAGTGTGATTTGACTGAAATGAAAATTTTAAAAATTTCTTAGCAATAAAACTTAAACGAGATGATGAGACATGACCTAAATGATTATGTCAGAGATCAGTGGATGGGATGATAAGATTGCAAGTCGAGTGATGTGTGGGTGAGTTTTTTGTGTCGGGTTTCTGTGTTTCCAATCCCACCAAATAGTATAGCCCATCACGTTGTTTACCCAAACCAATCATCCTCCTCGTAGCCAGATCCTGCAAGATACACCAGTAAGTAAAAAAAGTTATTAAACAATTTAATCCCCTTGTCAGTCGGCTAACTGACATCAGATCTACTTTGAATGTAGGAACACAAAGCACATTTTTCAGATAATAAACTGAATTAATAGGCATTGTTCCTTTGGCAAAAATCAGTGCTTTGTCTCCGCTCGACAATAATACAGGGGGCAATGAGGAATTTTTATTTGTGTGAACAAATAATTTTGACGATGAAGTAATATGGTTTATTGCCCCGCTGTCAATGATCCAATTACGGGAGGTGATTTTAGACAAACTTGGTTTGGTGACAATATTTGTTTGAGAACTTCATCCCTCATTTTTGTGGTCCAATAGTGACAAGAGTTGTTTTATCTGTTCCTCTGAAAATCCATTAACTGAGTTACTATTGTTTTCACTGGAAAATCCTTCAGCAACCTAGTTTGCGGTTGGCTCATTAAATCGATTTGGGCCATTTAGGCCCATGGATTTGTATCTTTGATGGGCTGCCGGGTACCCATGCAATTCAAAGCATGTTTGGGCCCAATGGCCCATTTGTCCACAATGTGAACAATGAGGTCGGCCTTTATTAAAAGCAGGCCTTCTCCTTTCTTCTCCAATCCGTCGCCCCCCATTAAATTGCTCTGGCCTTCGTCCTCCACCACCGAAAACGCCAGACCCATCTCCCCTTGTGAAGGTGTCTTGTGAGCCGTTTGGCCTGTCATTCCTTCTTGTCCCAGTAGATGGGTTGGCTTGGACGGCCATGGCAACGCTGTTACCCTACCCGTTTGCAATATGGGTCGAGCTTAGGAGGCGTTGTTTCTCTTCTTGAGAGACAGAGGAGTACGCCTGGCGAATCGAATGAAAAGAGGGCTCATCAAGAGTATCTGCCCATGAATTCCACCGTAAGATTCATTTAGACCTATTAGAAATTGCATCAATTTCTGTTGATCATGTTGCGTTTCATGCACTGCATCATTGTAGGAGCTTAATTCATCCCAAAGCCCCTTGAGTCTTGTATAGTATGCCGAGACAGAGAGTTGTTCCTGTCTGAAATAGGCAATGTCTCTCTGTATTTCGAAAATACGAGGTGCATTACACTGAGAGAAGCGCTCATGAAGGTCCTTCCAAACTTCATTAGCGGTTGTATAATAGATGACACTGTCTGATATTTCTGGGTTGAATACATTGATGATCCAAGAATGGACCATATCTTTACACCGAGACCAGGATGCATAATTTTTTGGGTCTGTTAATTGTGAAGGTGGACTGATTGAACAATCAACAAACCCCAGTTTGTTTTTGGAATTCAAAGCCAAGGTCATGGCTCGTTTCCAAGTAGAGAAATTGTTCCTATTTAAGGGTTTTGAAATCAAGACTAGTCCTGGATGGTCTGAGTGATGAGAGGAGTATGGACTTCAGATGTTTAATCTCGAAAAATCTGTGCTGGTATTGACAACTTCTTTGCCGTGAACAGATGGAATGGGTGTTGTATTTTCCTGAGACATGATGACTGGAAGGAGAGGAATTTGAGACAATGTTTAGAGAAAGATGAGAAAAAAAAAATTTAAACCAGCTCTGATACCATGAAAAGAAGAAAATGGAATGCTGAATAGTGTGTTTTTCATTGATCATTGATCAAGTATTTATACAAGAAGAGCAACAAACTTCCTAACTAATTAGTGCTTATGTGAGCTGTAAAGCCAAAACAATAGGCAGCACATTATAGAGCAACATGTACAATATAATCAGTAAAGTAACATGTAGCCGACATAAGCCAACGACACTATAGAGCAACATGTACAATATAGTTGTAAAGTAATAAAGGCAATACATGTTCTTCTTCTCAACAAAGTTTGTTTGTAACAACTCAATTAATCGGTCAACAGGTTGCACTCCGTTTGAAGTGGTTTACTGAGTTTCGCCTCAACGCCCGCTTGATGTTATTCCACTACCTGCACCACCCCCAGGGCAAGCGAGGCAGCCATGGACTTTTCCAGCTATATGCAAGATGTACACGATGAATGCAAACGACGCCTGACTATTGAAACAACTTCGTATGCAGATGTAGCAGATGCAACACTCAAAAATCGACAGTTTAATACAGGTGACATGGTGTTGGTTCGCCTACGACCAGATCGTTTTCCTCAAGGGAGTTTTACTAAACTTCATGCGCGAAGAGTAGGACCCTTCAGGATCACAAAGAAATTAGGTGTTAATGCTTATGTGATTGACCAGCCCCTAGATTTTGCTATTAGTCCAATTTTCAATATCGAAGATCTTACAGAGTTCAAAGGTAATGTCAACAACATTCCTACATAGCCAATTCCAGCCGATACACCAGAACCACGAGTCCCAGCAACTACAGCACCGCAAGATGAAATTGCTGCAATCCTGGACTACCAATTTGTAACTACTCGTCGAGGGGGTTATTATAAATTCCTAGACTAATGGAAAAATCAGCCAACATTTGATTCAATCTTGTTACAAGCTTCAGAGATCAAACGTTTTGCATCCACAACTCCTTACTGAATACACCAATCGGTACTTGTCGGAGTCAAGTTCTTCACGAGACCCGGCAATTGATGCAGATCAGGAAATTCCCACAGTAGCATGATCAAAGCTGAAACTGCGACACAATGGGCTTCTTTCTTTTATTATTACTTCCTGTCAAGTTAATTACTATTATTAGACTTTCTTTTACTTACATTTCTAAGTTAGAATTTAAGTTCCAGTTGAAGCAGGAGATTGCCTTAGTATTTCATAATTAACGGGAATGTACTTTTGAACCAATTTTGATTCTATAATTGAATTATTCCTTGGAGCGATTCTAGCACATAGAGAGATTCTATGTATTGTCTCTGTTTTAGTGATTAGCGTGAGGCTTCCTAAGACAGTGGGCACCAATTTCAGCTATGACATCTAAGATAGGAATAGTGCTTCTGCTTTTCGGGATTGTTGTCATTTTCATGGACATGACATCTAGAATTATGGCTAGCTTCATTGACAATCTCCTTGCCCGCAGTGCATGAATTAAATCATTGAAGTTAGCCCCCAAGATTCAAAACATGAGTGTTATAGAATAATATAAATTATATTTTGAAGTCTCAATTAAAAACTTAAACTTTTAGGTGAGATGGTTCCTTAACATGGTATCAGAGCCTTATTGACCTCGCGGTCACGAGTTTAAATCTCACCACTCCCATTCTATTTGATAAAAATCAAGCACAAAGTAGTATAGGTTTGTGCAAGTTTCAAGCCCAAAGGGTTTTTACTTGAGAGGAGATGTTAGAGAATAATATAAATCATATTCTGGAACCTCAACTAACAACTTACGTTTTTAGATAAAATGATTCTTTAACACGATGATACTTTCAAGATTTAGTTAGAATACCAAATAAATGCAACCACCTGATAGGGACACACTACAATATATGCTTTATTAGCAAGATATTTTAGAGTGATCCCAATGATCAGCATGGTGTCTCTCCAAGATGTAAAATTGTCGTGCTAGCCATCCCCTTTACCTTGTACAGCAAAGAAAATATATCCTCCCGTTGAGAATAATGAACTACCATGAAGATTAATGCCTCAATTCAACAATGCCAAATCAGTAGACCCAATTGAAAACCATGGCTCAAGTTTGAGCGTTGACTTAGTTTCGTGACAGAAGAACTTCGTTTACAAGCTTGTCAAAAGTCATGGATGGTATACCATTTGGAGCTGTGGCCTCTTCAGCTAATTTTTTCCACTCCACGGCTTGCTTCTTCATTTTCTTACCTTTCTCTCCCTCTTTGGTTTCTTCCATGAACTCTGCTGGAAAAATAGCCAACTGTCAAATGACCATGTCAGGCCTTGCAATCCATACACAAGAGTGGTTGCTTCCAGCAAGCCCCGTCCCATATTCAATAATAGCAGATGCTTTATAAGCTTTCTCAGATGATTCCATCACGTAGTTAAACAAACAATTATTGGGATCCCTCCAACGAACAAATCTCTAAAGATCTCTTACACTTATACCTTTCATTCCAGGAATCCAGTCTATTTCTCTGTTAAGAAGTCATTTGTTAGAACGCTCTCGTCTGCAAAACACGAAAAGCACAAAACAAAATTACATGTAGCCTCATCTTTTGTTGCAAACTTGCAGTCCATTTATTAACAACCCCAAAATGGCGATAAACATTGGACCTTCATACCTTTATTTGATGCAAGACCTTTTTCTTTGAGTGGACGAAGTTGTTTGAAGCACATGAAGCAACAAGCAGAGACAGTTTGGAAAAGGTATTCCTCGCTCTTCAGCAGCTGCGATGGTGAATTAATAACAAGGAATCCGGCACAATGCATGTTACTGGGGTCACATTAGAAGTGGCTCTCATTAAGCTTGCTAAGGGGGTCACTGAATGGTGCCATTAAGTTGTTCTTGATAGCCTCAGCAAGTGCAACGACATCTTGGGAAGCATCAATATCCGAATGAGGGAGCCCATCTGGAATGTCTTCAAATCGAAAATCAAGTCTGGGAATTAGGACCTCTAGATTGAAGTAAGCGTCTATGGTTATATTCAGTATTGACAAAGGTTATATGAAAACCTTTTTGATGAAGTAGTTTGGATAGTTTTAGCGTTGATTTTATATGGCTTTGAAATGGAAGTGGGATGGGAATTGCATGAGGCTATAGCTCTAGCAACTCAGGAGCAACGCAGAATAATAGAGAGGCTGGTGTTTTGGAGCAGTGCCATTGAGACCATAATTATTATTTTTATGTTGTAAAGTAAAGGTTATGTAGTGGAAGCGGCACTAAAATCTCAAATCCATTGGAATGTAGAGAAATATAAAGATAAAAAACAATCAATCACAAGAATATAAGTAGAGTTTACATGGTTAGATAATTTAGACATGCTTCACAAATAAGACAATAAAAGAAATTCACTAAGAAAAAATAAAAGATTACTAATTAAGTATTACACAAAATTACTCTCATCCAAAGTTCTAGATTAACCTCAAACTTGAGAGAATAAAGCTCTCAAAAATAAATCTTATCTATTCTTTTCTCACTTGATCCACAATTTAAGACAAAACCAACAATCAAATTTAAGATGTATAAAAAAGAGGAAATGAAATTAATATAGTTGAATTACAACTCATTGATTGATGTGAGCATAAGCCAGGTAGGGCCACTTCAATAGATTCTTCAGGAAACTACAGACAACTTCAGATAGGAAATGCATCCCAGACCCATGTATGAAGTTCCTTGATAAAAATGGCTGTGGGTCATTTTCACTTTTGCCAAGAACAAAGCAGGAACACTATATCTTCTCCTCCACTAGTGATTTTAGCTCCTGAAAAGTCCAAAGAAGTTCTTGGTTCAGTTGCCGAGGACAAAGGAACTAATATAATGAGTTTTCTTGGCCATGCATAATACTGGTAAGAAAATGATGAATAATGCCACTCCCACTACATGCTAGGGAAATTATAATTCATTTCTCAAAACCTAATAAAAGGGATGTCAATCCAGATACCTCATAATTCACAAAATAACATCTAAACAGATAAAGGTGAAGAGAGTTGCCAATCAAGACACGAACCTTGTATACCAGGAGAAAATTCCTGTAAAAGAAGTTACTATATAGGATGATAAGACTTGTCCTTTCTTTTGTGGTTTTACAGCTTGGTAAAAGTTTAAAATCTCCAGGTCGAAGATTCAAAATTCTGTTGAAACAAGTAACATGGACATGTTTAACATAGAGCAGATAATTTATGGAGGGGAAACATAGGCTCTTCAACCCCCAATATTAAGAAAAGTCTGGGAGAGAAATTTACTACATTTAATTCAGGACTTTCAGTTCCCTTAATCTAACTGGACATTTCTTAAGCGTAGCGCTCGCAATTTATTACAGTTACAGCAGAATACCCCATTACAGAATTTGTACGTCAGGCACATTCTCCAAGTACATCCATCTTGATGGTCCTGAACGCTGGACACCATGACAACTCTCTTCACTTCCAATGGACAGGAGGGATCAAAAGAAAAGGGAGTTTATCCTGTACAATCTATCCCCTAGGCTTAAAGTTTTGCCTGGAATTACGACTTAGAGCACCAAAATAAAGCTCCTTGGAAGAATAAAAAGATAAAAAGACTTCCCAGTCACCGTCTCCCATGTATATTTACTTTCCATCATAATACACATTTATGCATATGATCACAAGTTTAACAAGATAAAAGTCCTTGATAATCCTTTAAAGGTAAATTATTACGAAGATAAAGATGAACCCTTCAAAACCTGACTCAACAAAGGTGAATCTATGCCTCTTCCAAGCTCCAAACCACACTAGTTCCATGAGAGTGATGTAAACAGATTGGTCATCCAGTTGCAATATATTTAATTCTTTCCTCAGTCAACTCATCACTGATTCAGAGTTTATGTGACCACTATTCCCTGGATGTGCACTCAAGCCAGTAATGGTATTGCGTTGCTGCCCAAAATGTCTTAAAAGTTCCAGCTGGCGTTCATTCGTATGAGGGAGGCAGGCTCTTAAAAGCTCAACAGGCATTTCTTGTTTTGTTGCTGCACGCACCTCTGAATCAATACCTTCTGTGCTAGGTGGTGTCTTTGCATAGACTGATTGCAGTATAGTGTCATATTTAATCAGGCAGTACTTCGTAAGAAGATCAAAAAATTCATCAAATGATGCCTGCCAGAGAGAAAAATTAGGCATACCACAGTTGGCAGAAGCCTGGGGACCATGTAACAGTTTACTAGCTCTTTCAAGAAGACACTTCAAAATAACTGTAGCCCCATCCCCAGCAGGGCTACCAAGAGGCCGAAATGGTGGCTGCTCTGAAGAACAAACTACAGCTACAAGGCAAGCACTCAGTGCATGAAGATCCATGCCACTTACACAAGCAGAAACTGTCTTTGTGAGATTTGTAGTTGTGTCAGCTGCTCCAGTATCTGAGGGAATCCCACCAAACAAAAACCTCAAGTGACGGAAAATAGCCATGCAGACAACACGGGCGAGTTCACTCCCGGGATATAGAAGCTGAAGAAACCTGCAGATAAGCTTTCGACCCTTGGGAAGAGACACTAACCGCAGGAACACAATATCATCATTTGAGGCAAGTCCAACAGTTTTGCTAGTTTGGCCAAGTGGGTCAACAAGCTGAAGTGACGCTGCCAATCCTTCAAGCAAGTTCTGCCGCCTACGCCTGAGCTGAGCCCCACCATCTTGGGGCTGATTACACTGCAGGAAACGGTCAATATCGTCTACATCAAGAAGAAGAGACAGGCTATCTTCAATGGTTATTCTAGCTGCAAGCATAGGTTCCTGTTCCAAAGGCCTCTCAGAGATTTGTTCAGAGTTTCCATCAACAGAACCAGGAGGATCAGCTTCGAGAAGAGGATGAGGCCTGCGTATAGAAGGGAGGGGCATCTTCCCGAGAGCATCAAAATGGAGATGAGAATGCTGATCCGCACTGTTACGAGATCGAGAAGGTAGCTCCTTCATGTGAGATGGGCAGAAATTGTTTTTAGTTCTCGATCCAGTAGATCTTTTGGCAAGAGAAGCTTGGTGGTAGTAATCATCTATATATGGGTCATTGCTATGAGTAGCAGCATGCTGCATTTTCAGAATACTCTCGATTTCATCAGCTGTCATATGCTTGGATCGGAATTGCACCCAGCCACCATCACTTTTCTGACTACTAGTGTCAGAGCCTTGCGAAAAGCGCCGGTTTCTTTGAGATGATTTATGTTTTTGTTCCCTGATATGTAATGATGAAGGATGGGCATTAAAGAGTTGAGATTGCATTGCTGCAAAATGAGCCAAAGATGGTTGAACTGAAGGGTGCAGTCTCTGCTGTTGCAATTGCTGCTGTGGTGACATCAACTGGGGAGACAATAAGCCATTTTGATGCGATAATTGTTGTTGCAGTATATTCTGTAAGAGCCTAGACTGATCTACATGCAATAAGCCAGCATGATTAACCCATTGTTTTTGTGGCCTGTTATTAAAAGAAAGGCCAGGAGACATGATCTGGGCCAGATTTCCACTATAATGTAACCCATGCTGTAAACCAGCCAGATGAAGATTAGAGTTGGACAAAGGAGATAGATTTGGGGCAGACAAGTGTGACTGCAGTCCACCAGCACGAGAATCAACATTAAGGTGGTGTGGCGAACAACCAGGAGGAGGGAAAGATGTGAAATTTGATTTGGGTATAGGAATTGGTTCACTTGAGAAGTGCTGCAGCTGTGGTGGCTGCTGGGGATATGAGGAGGTTCTGTACAAAGGTTTTGATTCTGAGAAACGAGCAGAAGAAGGTTGGGGCTGTGATGACCATCTCTTGCCATCCTGAGAGTTTTCTGCATTAAACATTTGTTGATCTAACCAACTCGTAAACTCTCCATCTTGTACCCAATCAGTGGTAGATGAGCCTGAAAAAGAATTTGCTATTAAATATTGTGGCAGAAGGTATACTTAGATGCCACCATTTAAGTAACACTGACCTAAATAAATATATGCCACACTGCAAACTAATAACTATGGTATACTAGAAAGTGGAAATAGATCAAAATTAATCATGAAACAAAGTTATAAGAACTACATCTTATTTTGCATACTGGGAAACACCACCGATATAATTTGCACTAGTTGCCAGAACGTCATGAGAAGTGGCATATACCCAAAATATCTTTTACTTCTTTTAGTTAAGAAACAGGGGGACAAGCAACCATCTGGCACAACAAAACTGTTCATACTAATTGGTGCAAAGTGATATGATGGATGTATCAGAAGTTCATGAGCTGACTAAATCATTCTCAAAATGGTTTATCAGAAATCAAAAATAAATAAATTAAGTTTGGCCAAGAAGCCACTCCATCTTATTGATGAGAATAATTCTGACCTGCATACATATGTAAGGACCTCCTGCTAAAAATATCTGACAAATTATCAGGCTTATAGAAAAAACTTAATAAAGTCAGAAAAATAATCATGAAATGCTTCGTAAATTGAATATAATGTAGAAGAAACTCTGGTAATAAATGTTCAAATCACTTTCAAGCTGACAATAAAGAATGAAAGCATTTATATTCAATAATACTTTTTGGCTCCTAAATAAGCTGACAACAATTATAAGAGAATCAAATCTCCCCAATCACACGGTTATATAAAATGTTCAACACTCAGAAAGCAAATTTACAGAATAACAAGTCTAGTAAATTTCTTGATTTAGTGCAACAAGATAATGTAAACAAAATGTAACAGTTGAACTCACTTTCCCTCGAAAAGGACCCAGATCCTCTGTCACCAATAATTCCTGGATTCCTCGGTCCAGTTACAACTCTGTTCAACTGGTGGACAGCAAATTCAGTCCAAAAAAATTTAGAAAGCAATTCTCAAACAGGTTGGAAAAGATACCAGAGGCAAGAAGATTATAAACAATAGTAACAGCGAGTATAGAGAGCATTATCCTAGCAGAAGAATATGTTATAATGACAAGAAAAGCTCATCCTATCTTTCCTAGCTTGGGACTGACCTGCTCAAGGGAAGCATTTGATTATTGTTGCTCATCTCAAAGTTCATGTTAGGCCAACTAATGCTTATGATGGCAATTTCAGGTTTAGAAACCAAAACTCATCTAACAGAAAATGTAAGTTCAGTTCATACTCTCTGAGGCATTTAATAGGGAATCTTAGCCTTCCTCATTTGACCTCCTCAATGCATACACGTGTTACTACTTCATGGAACTCATTTAACAAAGTTTTTCAGTTATTTTTCCAAACCGAGTTTATAGACAGAAATTAGCTTTTGATGAATTAAGCAAGTTCGGAAAGTGGAAGAGTGCTAGATCTTGTGTCTGGTAGCTTTACTGAAATTCACTGAGGTAGAAGAATACTTTTGGCATGTTTACATTGTTTGTTGTGATTTGGAGTATTTGGATTGACCAGAATTCAAGAATGTTCAAAGACCTGCTCCCTCCTAAGCAGCAACTATAGGGTAGAAAGATTTCTTTCTAGGTCCTCTAAAGGAGCATTTCTGCTGCAGCATTTGACAGGATGTCTTCAGCTTACATTTCACTGGTGCTGAAATACCTTATTTTTATTGATTTTATTTCCTATTTCCTGTATTCTGCTATGCAGATGAATTAATCTTCATTGTGAAAATGTCCTCTCATTCTCCTAAATTCTTACACTTTTATTAACAATATAAGATGAAGACGAGTTGGGTATGGAGGTGGAGGTATAATGCAACCATCAAATGATACAGAATATGTTCAGATCAAGAGAACAATCGACACAATTGTCCCTTCCCCTTTTTGTCTCTCTTCCTTGAACTCTTAACTTAGCATATATCCCTTTTACTCGGACAAAACCACCAGGCCCTAGTAGAACACTTCATTTTCATTTTTTAAATTGAAATGCATCATAGGAACCAATTCAACCCTGTTGCAGCCCTGCAATATGCAGTTTTTAAGCTCTTACCGAAAAATCTACAAGGTAGCTTTTGCACCCTTCACAACTTCTATGATAATAACTAAACTTAACATCTTAATAAACAGGACACATAGGAATTAAATATAAAACATGTAAAACTCGTTTAGTATTATGTTATACATTACCATAAAAGTTAAAGAATCTAACCTTAGCAAAAGTACTTGCCAGATCATCAATTTCAGATAAAGATTCTAAACATACACCCTGAAATCAAAAGGGGGGGGAAACGAGTCATTACAGCAGCAATTCATGCCCCTAGAAGTAAAATCAATGCTTGATTTTTAAACAAAAGGCAAGTATATTACTGTTAAAGAATAATCACATGTTTAGATGAAAAATCAACCAAAGCCTTAAGAAGCAAGAAGAATATATAAATGTATCATAGTATAGCGAACAGTGGTACATGATAGCTGGCTGCAACAGAACAGAAAAGTACCTGACAAACAAATAAAAGTTTTATCTTTCTTTTTCAATAACTCTTCAGATAAGAGTTAAACAGACATAGCAATGGACACTGAAATGATAAAAACAAAGGACAGAACAGACATAGCTGACATCAAATAGGTAAGTTTAAGCACATAATAGGCTATTCTCCTCTACAGGATCTTTTTTTGTCGATAACAACAGGAGGAACATTTGGCTGCTGAAAGCAGATAGGCAACTTCTTGCCATCAAGTTTCTAAACATCAGATGCAAATTATGAATGAGAGATCTAGTTTGTTTCTCAAGTCACAAATGAATTTACCTCATACACAAGAAAGGACCAGGAAACTTCATTGCACACTCATACATAAGAGTGATTACCATTCAAAAATGGAACCATGTATCAGCAACCAGAAAGGACAGGAAACCATTTTGCACACATAAAAAGATCATTTATATGAGTGATTTGATTACCATTCAAAAATGTTAATATAAAGCAGCAACCTCCTTTGTTTTCAAAACAAAAATTACCACTAAAAAATCAAAACACACATGCACTAAATGTTTTAAAATGCCATAATTAGCTCAGTATTATGTTTTTAATCTTTCTTGTTTTGATAGATTAACTCAAAACTTCCGGTTTAGTAAAAAAGCCACAACGAAGACAACCACATCAAGCTTACAGCTATAATGACAATCAATTACTAAGTAACAAGATCTTAATTGATATCTGTATCCAAAAATAATACACATTTGGTACATATCATCGAACAGATTCAGATGGATAAAAAGTTAAGCTAGTTAGCAGTCATGAATTAAAAAGTGTTCAGTAAAAGAGTGATGGTGAGAATAAATGCAGAAAGGATTACAGGAGCAAAAGATTCTCATCTTACTTCATCTCTATCAAACAAACGGTACTCATCATTGGTGGGCCCAAGCAAAAGGTTCTCGCCATCATCTTCTAAGCCACCCAACTCCACTTCTTCCACAGCATGTTGACCAAAAAATTCGTACTGTGAAGCATCAAAGAATGCACCTGAAAGATATTTTGAATAAAAAAAGTTATGAAGTTGAGGAGTTAACAGATGAGCAAGCTTGACAAACTAAGCGGTAGGAAAACTACGAGTTTTCTGAATTCACGTTCTAGTATAGAAGACTTAATTGCACCCTTCACATAGGAGAGTAAAAGACAAGGACTAACAAGTAAAACAATATGCATCTAGATAAGACCCAATGCGCATCCAATAAAATTGACCTGATATGATGTGAGAACCTGAAGAAGTTCAAGACAATTAAACAATTTGCAACAGAAGCTGGGCATCAGCTATAAAAACTTGGCATGCGAGATTGTTTTTCATCTATAGCCCGCGCTAACAAAATCTCATTACAGCAATCCTATCTAGTAAGAACAAGGTTTCCAGAAAATCATGTAAAGCTCCAATCACCACTAACAAAAGCCACGCACCTAGCTAGCACATTACTAATCCAACCTAAAATCACGCTATCCAAACTAAAACTCGCACAATTCAAAACCAACGTACTCACCAAATACCATAACTTGCTTTCCATCGCAAAATAAAAATAAATGAATAAATAAAAAGCAACAAAACATTAAAATTCAAAGCTCAATATTCATTCAAACAACAAAAGAACGGAACTTTTTATTTAAAAAGCCACAAACTTCATAAACACATGACCAAAAAATCATCCCCTAGCTAAATTTAAGCATATTCCCATAACTAAAGAGCCTACCCCCACCCAGAATCACAACCCCTCCCCACCCCAAAAAAAAAGTCTTTCTAAAATCCCAAGATTTTAGTTTCTATAAAATCATTTTAGAGTCTAGAAGCTCTCTCTTTTTATAATTATATTTCATATCCCAGCATAAAAAAAATAAAAGAGGGGGGGGGGGGGGGGGGGGGGGCAACCCTTAAATCCATTCCCAAAGAGAATCAATTTTTTTAATCAAATACATAAAATCATTAAAAATGAATAAAAATCAAATAATTGAAGCAAGAGAGATGTAGAGACCTGAAGAAGATTCAGTGAATTCTTTGTAATCCTTTCCATCAGATCGCTCCATATTTACAAAAACCTGCAAACAAGCAAAGAAGAAAAAAGGAAAAAAAAACCCTAGATTTCCAAAACAAACCACGTCTTTTTCTAGTTTTCACTGGAAAAAAGAAACCCTTAAGAGAGCAATTTAAGATGATTTGCTCAAGAGTAGAAGGAGGTGGGAGCGTAGAGGAACGGCACGGAGAGGAAAGTAAAGGGGTGTTTAGGGTTTATTTTGAAGGAAAGAAACCCCCCTCTCTTCTACAAAGAGAGAAGGAGAGGGATTAATTCAGCATCGAGGAAACAAGGGCAGGAGGAAGGAGAGCCTTTCTTCTTCTTTTTTCCCTCGATGGTCAACATATATAAACATCACCACCAAATATTTTCCGATCCAATAGTCTTTAGATAGATTCGAGTTCAGACCAAATTAATTTAGTAAGGAAACAAACACCTCAAAATATGTTTTATTGTAATTCCCTAATTAAATCCCAGGCTGGGTTGACGGGTTGAGCTTACCTTAAATTAATTTTAATAATATACTGAGCTCCTTTTTAGTGATTTAAAATGTTAAATTTGTAATTGTGTCAATAAATTGTGAAATATAAAATACCATAATTTTAATAAAAATTACCAGTTTGAGTTGACCCACAGATTAGTCTAGAGTATTTAATATCTATATTTTTTTTTTATAAACCACGCGATATCTCGGATCACTAGCCTGAGACTACTCCACGTTCACACCGGTGGGTCCCGAAGGAGTGAAAGCGTTTCCAAATGGCTAGCTCCATACAAGAGAATGGATTAAACCTCTGACCTCTCTTATGGGACGAGAGTGCTCTCACCACTCACGTCAGGACCTCTTGGATCTTAATATCTATAATTTAAACTACTCTTTTTTAATGCTCGTAGCTCTTACAATTATAATTTTAAAAGTAAATAGATCTAAGAATTGTGGTTTAAAAAGAAAATAAATTTAAAACACATATATTTAATGAAAAATATCATGAGATGAATATTTGCTCATAAAACTAATTAAAAGCATATCTTTATTAATTAACATTATTTTAATTTTTGAGATTTATAACCTGTTTGGCATTACGTTTTAAAAATACTTGTGAAAATTTTGAATTTTATTTATTTTTTTCTTAAATTTAAAAAATTTAGTCATTTTAGATTATTTTATGTTAAAAATAATTTTAAAAAAATATATATTATTTTGATATATTTTTAAATAAAAATACTTTAAAAATAACATTAATCACACTCTCATTTACACTAGTGAAAAAAGATTTCGAACAAGTCATTTTATATGACTATTAATGTATTTATTTTTTAAAAAAAATATGTGTGGCAGTCTTTTATTTCAATTTAAAGATGATAATGTGGAATCAATTGACTCACTATTGAAGTCAAATCTTGAGATTTATTACAATTGATTAAGCATATGAGGCACTGATCGTTTGCTCGCCAACCACCTCATGACACCACAGCTCTTGCTTAATCTATGAGAGGGACCTTCTATATTTATGCTGGGACTATGGGTTGCATGTACCTTACGCAAAACTTAGGCAGCCTACCTCCCATTTTCCCATAGTTATGAGACTCCCCTTAAGTGGGTTTAACCCTAGCCGAGATCTAGGTTTTGGGTTGGTAGAATTAATTAAACTCACCTCAATTATATATAAAAAACAAAACCAACCCTAATTGATTGATTGATTGAGCTTGACGAATGTCAAATGACATGAAATGCATGTATAATATCTGAACGAGTGAGGTAATAAGTCAAATCTAGATTGATTTGTTGCGTCAATTAGAGTTTTGTATTTATTAGAGGAAAAACTATTACAAGGGGCGAGGGAAGAACTTTGATTTCTATATATATCTACACATGTTCTTGTCCCTTTGGAAAACATAGATGTGGAATCATTGTTAATGATAAAGTGTTGAATCAGAACAAATAACTAGGCATCAACCAATGCATCATTGTGAGGTAGAGATGAACAGAATATTTGATCTTTCGGGGGGGAATATTCTTGATGATATTATAAATTTTGGTTGCTTAGAAACACAGAATTAATGTTATTTAAAGGCAAATAATGGACGTTTGAAATTTTAATTTGGGATATAGTTCGTTCGTGATTAAGAGATGGTTTGGGAAGATTATACATTTTGTGGTATAAATTCTTCTCACTCAACCCGGTATGCAAAAAAGCAACGTGTAGCGGGCAAGGACTTGGTTTGGCTGTCTAGCAGGTAAGAGGTAAGGTTCTCTTCCTCTCACCCTATTTCGAGCCCTGTTAATGGATGTTTGTTATTTCATTGATGTTTTATCTGTTCATTGAACTTGCAGGATGTTTAGTGGGTCCAAAAATTAATTGAGTATATTCAAGCTTGCTTGGACACTCAGGTTATCAAAAAAAAAAACAACGTGTAGATGTTAGGCTCGCAATAATCCCTATCATGCAAGCATCTAGGAGGTTACCTAGTGATACAAGCTTGAAATTAAGAGGTTTGTTTCTTACTGTAATTTAAGATTTGAATCATGTGGTTATTTACCGTAGAATTCATAAGATTAGTCGAGCGCGTACACATTTTAATAATAATAAAAAAATCCCTAGCATGCCAAACACTAGCTATCATCGCACCGACAGTAGGATATGGTATGCAAGGATTGATGTCTATTTTAGGCTCCATCGTTTGTTTAAGGTTTTGATTTATTTTTTTTTAGTTTGGAAAGCATCTAAAATGATAGTTTCCAACCTGCTTTACAATCCCACAGGATATATGAGCTCAGAGAAATAGGCTCTTAGTCTTGATGGACATTCTCAGAAAAAAAAATTTAAAAAAAATTCTACGATGAGAAAAAATCTCAAGAGCAAGCAAAAAACTGAATAGAGATACCAAAATAAAGAAAAAAATTGCCTGAATTTCCCTCTCATTTCGGAAGGTCCCATATCCATAAAGACCAATGAACTTGGTCCAAGTCTCTCTCTCTCAACAATGGCAGTTTCATCCCCTCTTCCCCACTCACCTTCAAAGTCTTTACCTTTAATTTCCCATCACATCCTCACTACTGGTCCATTCTGTGTTCATTTCCAAGCAGATAATTCAACATCCCTCCTACAAGTGGACTTTAAATGTTCGTATAATATTCCAGCTACTTATCTTCAGAGCTCATGCAGTCATTGACACTTCTATGCGGTGCCTTTCTGTTCTCTTAAAGTCACTAAAAAGGTTGTCTAATTCTTTGATCAGTTCTATGTTCTCTTAGAATCGTTGAAGAGGTTTGTCTGATTCTTTGGCTACTTACTCTCTATGTTCTCTTTCTATTCTTTTTTTTTTTCCTTTTTGACACTGGCCATGCATGCTTTCTTTATCAAAACTGCAAAATTTTGATTGTTTTGTGGTTCGGTTTTCGGAGGGTTCCTGTAGAAGTGCTTGGTTTTTTTAATTTGTGAGTGAGAAATCTGATCCTGGTTTTGTTTAGTAGACTGGTATTGACAATAACTTTTTGGCTGGAAATTGTTGGCGGAATGGATTCTTTTCTGGATTCGGCTTTCTTAGGAGATAATGAATTGGGAATCTTGTTTTTTTCCAGTTTTTTATGTCTATTCCTTAGCTCTAACTTCATGTTTTTGAATCTCGTCGATCAGTAGAGTACTGAGTGTTAGAATTTGTTGATTTAAACAGTGACTGTTGGAATTTAAACTCTGGAAATTCTAAGTACACAGAAAGAATTGGAGGAAGAAGATTATTATTTTATTAAAATTGAAAATACCAATAAATAGGCTTACAGAAACATAATTCAAATCAAAGACAAACTCTCAACAACCATGAGAGATTATTGGTAAATAAAATCACTTGTTCAGCAAACAACTGAATTGGATTATGCGAAAAATAAATTCAAAATACAAAATACAAAAGAACAATAAAGTTGACTAAATCATTGTCTTCAAATCAGGTGAACCGGTCGACCACTTGATGTCAAACTTGAACCAGTCGACCGCTTGGATCTGTCTTCGAATCTGCAATCCAATCTTCAAGGCAGTATCTCACATAACTTTAACACTCCTCCTTGAGATGTGCCTTGATTAATCCAACACTTAATCTTAAAAATTCCAGCCGTGATCTTGGCAGAGCTTTGGTCATCAAGTCTGCCAGTTGCAAATCAGTTGAACAATGAACAATCTTTATGAGTTGATCCTTCTCAGCTTCTCGTAAAGAATGAAATTTCACATTGATGTGCTTAGTTCTCCCATGCTGAACTGGATTTTATGCAATAGCAATTGCAGATTTATTGTCACAATAAAGCTTGGTTGGTGAGCTTTGAATTTAAGCCAAATCAGCCAGGACTTTATTTAACCAAATAGCTTGATTAGCAGCAGCAACCATGGAGATATACTCAGCCTCAGCAGTTGATTGTGCCACCACCTCTTGTTTCTTTGCATTCCAACAAATTGCACCTGAACCAAGAGTGAACACATACCCAGACGTGCTCTTCATGTCATCAATACTACCTGCCCAATCACTGTCTGCATAACCTGTCAAGCTTACTCCTCCTGTTTTCGAATACATTATCCCCAAATCACTTGTTCCCCGTATATACTTCAACACTCTCTTAGCAACTCCCATATGAATGTTGCTAGGTGAGCTCATAAACCTTGATAATAAACCTGCAGGAAACATTAAGTCAGGTCTGGTTGCTGTTAAATATAACAGGCTGCCAACCAGACTTCTAAATGCAGAGGGATCTTCAAGCTTATCACCATCATGCTTCGAAAGTTTCTCATTTTGTGCCAATGGAGAAGCTGCTTCCTTGCATGATTCCAGCTTAAATTTCTTCAACACATCAACAACATATTTCTTTTGGCATACAAAGATTCCAGTGCTGCTTTGTTGTATCTCCATGCCCAGAAAATAATTCATAACACCTAAATCACTCATTTCAAACACTTCTTGCATCTCCAGTTTGAATTTGTCAAGCAACTTTGTATTGCTTCCAGTCACTAGCATATCATCGACATAAAGAGAAATTATCAACTGTTGTTTGTCATCTTCCTGTTTCAAGTACAAAGTTGCTTCACTTTCACTTCTTTTGAATCCTAATTGAATCAAATAGGAATCAATTCTGCTGTACCAAACCCTTGGGGTTTGTTTCAGTCCATAAAGTGCTTTGTGTAGCTTGTACACTTTATGTTCTTCTCCAGCCAATTCGAATCCATCTGGTTGTTGCACATAAATGTCTTCAAGTAGTATACCATTTAAAAATGCAGACTTTACATCTAAATGGTATACATGCCAGCCCAATTGACCTGCAAGTGCAAGCAATAAACGAATTGTATCATGCCTTGCAACAGGTGCAAAGGTATCACCGTAATCAACACCTGCAACTTGAGCAAATCCCTTGGCAACTAATCTTGCTTTGTGTTTGAACACAGTTCCATCTGGATTGAACTTAGTTCTAAACACCCACTTCACACCAATCCTTTTCTTCCCGTGTGGAAGCTCTGCTAAGGTCCAAGTTCCATTCCTTTCGATGGCATTTATCTCTACCTTCATGGCTTCAACCCAAGCTGGAGACACTGCTGCATCAGTGTATGATGTTGGTTCAGCATGCACTAAATTGCATCTTTCATAAACATCAGCCAATGATCTCACTTTGTTGACATTTGAATCAGTTGTCTCTTCAATTAGCAAGTGTTCTGCCACTTCATCATTTGCTTCCACTTCATCATTTACTTCAGCTTCTATAGAGTCTTGGCTTATTACTTTTGGAACAGCATCAATAGACTCCCAATTCCAGCTGCAAGTTTCATCAAAGTGCACATCCCTACAAACTTGAATCTTTGATTTATTCAAGTTGTAGACTCTGTACCCCTTTGTATCTGCTGCATAACCAACTAGCACACCCTTTTCAGCCACTTCATCAAGCTTTCCTCTTTTCTCAACAGGTACCTGAAAGTAACAAAGAGAACCAAACATCTTCAAGTGTTTGACAGTGGGTTTTGTTCCAGACCAAGCCTCCAGTGGTGTTTGGTTTTGAATAGATTTTGTAGGTAATCTATTCAGCAAATAAACTGAAGTGTTGACAGCTTCAGCCCATAGGAATCTCGGCAATTTCTTCTCAAACAACATGCACCTAGACATCTCCATTACTGTTTTATTCTTCCTCTCAGAAACACCATTCTGTTGAGGAGAATATGGCACAGTCAATTGATGCACAATTCCTGCATCTTGAAGGTATGCCGTGAACTCTTTTGATGTGTACTCCCCACCATTATCTGTTCTTAGCATCAATATCTTCTCACCACTTTGAGTTTCAACCAAACTCTTGAACTTTTTGAATTCAGAAAAGGCTTGTGACTTGGTCTTCAAGAAATGAACCCAAGTCATTCTACTATAGTCATCTATGAACAAGATAAAATAAGCACTATTGTTCAAAGAAGCTACTCTCATTGGTCCACAAATATCTGAATGAACCAGCTGCAATTTCTTTTCTGATCTATATGATGATAAAGCTGAAATGGCTTTCTGTTTTGCTTGCCAATTTCGCAGCCTTCACACAAAAGCTTGCTGTCAAAAATTTCAGGTATTCCATCCACTAAACCATTGTCATGCAGCATCTTTAAATACTTATAATTGCAGTGACCAAGCCTTTTATGCCAAGTAATACTCTCATCAATCTTAGCACTTAAGGCATGGCCTTCCACAGTAGCCAAATTCAAGTAAAAACTATTACCTTCCATTTTGATTTTGGCAATGGTTAAATCCCTTGAATCTCTTATAAAACAGGTTCTGTTCTTGAAGGCAATTTCATATCCATTTCTCATCATTTGTGCTACACTTAACAGATTTTGATCTAGCTCTGGAATGTATAAGACATTGTTAATAACTTTCATACCTCTTGCTGTTTGAACTGCCACGGTTCCCCTGCCTTTTGCCTCCACAATGTCTCCATTTCCAAGCTTGACCCTTGGTGTTATTGATCTGTCAATTGAGGAGAAGATTGACAAGAATTTTGACATGTGGCTTGTGCAGCCACTGTCAATTAGCCAAGTATCTTGTCTGCAAGTGTTGACAGCAGAAATGGCCATGAACAAGTGCTCATCATCATCATCTTTTCCTTCTTCAGAAACATTAGCATGTTGTTGAATTTCATGCTGAGGTTGTTTCTTTTTAAGTCTACAATACCTCTCACTGTGGCCATTCTTTTTGTAGAAATCACATTGAATGAGTGATTTTCCTTTGAACCAACAATTTTGCTCAGCATGGTTTGTTCTTTTACAATAAGAACAAGCTGCAAAATTTTGTCTATTAACAGGAACAATGGCTTTAGAATTTGTCGAGAGAGGTTTTTTACCATGGTGGAAATCTTTCTTCTGAAAGTTCTTCTGAAAGTTTCCAGTCTTCTTTCCTTTCCAGTTAGCTTGAAATGCACCCTCCATAACATCATCATCTCTCATGTGAACTCGTTGCTCCTGAATTTGAAGCTTGCTGATTAACTCGACAATAGATAGAGTTTGCAAATCGCAAGACTCTTCTATTGCTGAGATTTTAGCCTCAAATCTTTCTGGAATTGACATCATAAGCTTCTCCACATCTTATGATCTTCAAATGTCTCCCCAAGGAGTCTCATTTGGTTAACAATGTTCATCAATCTGCCTGAATAGGTATAGACAGTTTCATTGTCCTTCATCTTCATCAGCTCGAATTCTCTCTTAAATCCAAGGAGTTTGACTGTTTTAACTCTATTGTTGCCTTCAAATTCAACTTGGAGTTTATCCCAAATATGTTTGGGTGTTTCCAAGTCCATGATTTTGGTGAAAATGTGATCTGCTAGTGCAGCATGAAGGTTGGTAATTGCCTTATCCTTTTTTAGCTTTTCTTCTTCAAAAACTCTCAACTGTGCAATGGTGGGATTTCCATGTGGTTGTTGAGGATCAGCATCAGTTGCTACAACATTCCACAAACCTAGATATCTCAGGTAGAATCTCATTTTCACAGCCTAGATGTGATAATGCTCACCATCAAAGGTGGAACAGTTGAGTGTGTAGTCGAGGATGAAGAGGCCATTGATTTTAATCAAATAAATCTCACTTATTTTCTCTCATTCTCTCGTGTTTCACTCAATCCTCACATGTTTACACTCAGTTGAATTTGTTCTCACAGAATCACCCTCATTCCCGAAGGAACAATGAGCTTTGATACCACTGTTAGAATTTGTTGATTTGAACAGTGACTGTTTATAACAGTGACTGTTAGAATTAAAATCTAGAAATTCTAAGTACACAAAATAATTGGAGGAAGAAGATGATACTTTATTGAAATTGCCAATAAATAGGCTTACAGAAACATAATTCAAATCAAAGACAAACTCTCAACAACCATGAGAGATTATTGGTAAATAAAATCAATTATTCAGCAAACAACTGAATTGGATTATGAGGAAAATAAATTCAAAATTCAAAATACAAAAGAACAATAAAGTTGACTAAATCACTGTCTTCAAATCAGGTGAATCGGTCGACCGCTTGGAAGACAAAACTGAGTCAGTCGACCACTTGGATCTGTCTTCAAATCTTCAAGGCATGATCTCACATAATTCTAACATCGAGATGGCATGCACCTATAAGCTGAGTTAATTGTGTATATTCCTTGATCATATCTAATATTTGAAGTTTGATTGTTGTTTCTACTTGATATATCTGTGCCATTAGGTATGGATTATCTGGGTTCAAGAAGAAAGAGCAGTTGTGCTGGAAAAATTATTGCATCTGCGCTCTGCATTACAGTATGCATTACCATCCTCAAGCAGAGTCAGTCACCTAGTTATAGCAACCTCAGCTCGACAGGAAAGTCGCTTTCGATCCAATCTTTGATCATACCAAGTATATGTTATTGCTAGTATAACTGGAATAAAATCACAAGTTATTCTACCCCTGCACGCTTTGGAATAAAATCTTAATAGATATGTAAATAAAAGGACTTGGTCCTTTCGCAATGCAAATTAGGATGCATATACATTGTCATCAATGTTGCCCTTCTACTTTTGTATTTTAAGAATTTTTGATGTTTACCTCACAAGTTTCAAAACGTTTTGATGTTATTCCAATTGTTAATGACCAGTGGAAATTAATTTTCTTGTATCATTTTTTTCCTGAAATCTAAGATGGTGTTTTATTATTTGGCCCTTCAATTTTGTCTATTGTTCCCAATGTTATCAGATCCGTTCTGTTCCGGCCGGAATGGCCCGTTCTATTTATAAAACCGGGACAAAACGACGTCGTTTTTTTCCGGCTTTGATTCCAGTCCGTTCCGGAAATTTCGGCCCAATTCAGTCGAACGCCTGCTCCGCTTCAGGCGTTCGCTTCGGTTTAAAATCTATTTTTATTTTTAACAATTATTTTTGACATCTATACATCAAAAAAATTTAAAAATACCAAAATATTTTAAATAAAAAAGAATTCAAATTTTAATTATGCTTGTTAAATTAATATTTTATTATATATATAAATATAATTATTTATATATGAACAGTACGACACCGAAACGGAAAGCCGAAACGCTTCGAAACCGGAACGTTCCGTTCTAATCGAAAGACCGAAACAGTATTAACAACTATGATTGTTCCTTCGATCCATAGAAAAACACAAACAAACTCAAGCACAGAGTATAAAGCAAGCCAAACTCAAATTACCATTGTCTAACTACAAGGGGTGAAAAAATATGATATGGTGTCTTATTGTTAAGAAAACATCTCACCTAAAAGTTTAAGTCGTTAGGTGAAATCCTGAATATAATTTATTTATATTATTCTCTAACACACCCTCTCAAGAAAAAACTTTTGGGTTTGAAACTTGCACTGCACTCAAACTATCTTGTGTTTGATTTTCATCAAATAGATTGGGATGGAAAGATTTGAACTCATGACCGTTAGGTCAACAAGGTTCCGATACCATGTTAAGGAATCATTTCACCTAAAAGCTTTATGATTTATATCATTCTCCAACACTAGTAGATCTATTATTAAGTGTTTGGTTATTATCTCGAAATAGAAGACAAAGAAAACAAAAGGATATGCTCCTTTGTAAGTAAATAAATCGCTTTAAAACTATAACATAAACAAATTTATTTCTAAGCAAACACATTCTTGTCCCTTGTGAATCCATCCCTTATGTACAGTGACACCATTGACAAGAAAGCTAAATAAGCCGAGTCATGCAGAAAAAGATATAGAATGACAAAACCGAAATTGAAAATGATTTCAAGCATTTCCAAATAGACTTAAGCATGCCTGACTCAATGTTTACAGGTGGCAAAGCATCCTGGAAGAAATTTATAGGGATTCAACCAGGCCTCAGTCCCAAATGAAATCCTTTCGTGTAGAGATAAACGTCAGGAAAGATTGTTCTACAAGACTTAGAACATGGGATGGGAAGAAGATAAGTCTCCTCTCTAACTACCACGCCAAGATCTTGTTAGCGAGTGATCATTTTTACAAAAAACTTCTGATTTTCAATCTGATAATTGAATTATTGAATCATACGTCTTGATTCATTGAGGTTTGGCTGACCTTCAAATTAAGCCCCAAAAGTTTTTTCGGCTAGTTTTGTTGTTTTTCTTTTTCTTTTAGATTTTTATATAGTTAGTTTAGTTCAACTTTTTAGTATATTTGAGTTTTAAACAAGGTTGTCAAAATCACGAGTTAACTTTTAAAATATTATGATCTTACGAGTCAACATATTTTTATGTGTTAAATCAAATTAAACTTAAAACCAGTAAAATCAAACTTATGTCCTGCAAAATTAATAAAATCATTCTGATTTTACAAGTTTATTAAATTTATGATATGAAGTTATAAACTTTTAAGAGATAACTACTTGAGAAAAATATTTGATAATAAAAATTTATGTGGTCATCAACAAAGTTTTTTGTGGATATTGTCTGATGTATGCAGTTCTTTGAAAGGAACTTGCCATCAATAGAACGCCTCCAAGCTAAAATTTTACCATGACCTTACTGAAATGTAAGAGAGATTTTTCTTTCTCCAGATCATAAAACCCTCAACATCAGTAGCGTCAACGTTATCGAATATGCCAGCAACAATAAATAACAAGGGACCCTTAACCCAAGATTATCAATTTCGTCGTTGAGTATATTTCGTTTCAATTCAAAAACTAAAATAAACTAAAATAAAATTTATCGTGCTCAAAATCTTGGTTCATTCCAGAAATTCCATTCAAATTCCAGCAGAAATCTTCCGGTTTCAGTCCGTCTGTATGTTTCAACCAAATAGTTTTTAGATAATAAATAGTTTTACTATATTAATCATATCTCTTAATCCGACCATTATTTTGAAATGAAATTTTACTGAGGAAACTCTTGATATATTTATATATATTATGTTAAAATTTCAGAGTAATCACCTTGCGATATTGATGATGGTATTCTTGTAATATTATACAAGTTTATAATTTTGTTCAAAAAATCATATTGATATTTAGATTAAATTTTTCTTAATTTTATTATTCAACAACGAGTTTATTACTGAATTGAACTTTATAATTTGATTTGATTTGTTTTATTTAAGGTTATTATGGTCTTATAACGTAGGGTATACATTTGAAAGGTTAACCTAGGTTGATACCAATTGATTCAATATATCGTTGTTTCAATTTTTTTTAAGATGTCAACTTGATTTTTTGGTTAAACTATATTTTTATCAATTTTTCATGTTACCTTTGAATTCATCAAGTTGATCTAGTTATACCAGTTCAACTCTCATTTTCTTATTTATATTTGAAATTTAAATCGCATAATTATAAATAATTTTATTTTTCGATTTAAACTAAAATAAATTTTTGAATTAATATATATATATATATATATAAACAAGATACAACCTAAAACAAAGCAATCGAATCACTTCAAAAACAAAATATTCTATTCCAATTAAAAAAACAATAACCGAAACAAAATTAACAATCTTGCTCTTACCTATTAAGCATCGAATCATTTTCAAATTCAATTTTTCATTTTAAATGAAAATTTTTGGTATTTTAAAATCATTTTGATGTTTTGATGTCAAAAATAATTTTTTAAAAATAAAAATAAAAAAATATCATTTTGATATATTTCTAAATGAAAGCACTTTCAAAAACAACCGCAACCGCACTCCCAAACATGGTCTAAATATGTGCTGATTTTCTTCAAGTATCCTTCTTTTGCTGAAAATCCACAATGAAGGAATAGAATTATTTAAGATTCTGCTAGGTATTCAATCCTATGATTGTTTTTAAAAATATTTTTTGTTTATAAATATATCAAAATAAAAAAAAATTGATATCAGCACATGAAAATGATATAAAAACATCAAAAATATTTAATCTAAAATAAGAAATAAATTTTTTTTTCAAATTTTATCAAAAATACTTTTGAAACGCAGTGTCATTCACCTCATTAAAAAACTCAAAAAATCTAATTTAGCTATTAATATACTTTGTATAGAAAAAACTAGAAACCCTAATAATACTATGTAGGAAAAAAACTCCCTTTAAAGAGTAAAATCAGAAAAGTCTAGTAATATTGAATAGGAAAAATAAAATTTGTAAAATCAATAATAAAAATAATAAAGGAAAAATGTTTATTTTCCCAAAAAGCTACTGCATCAAGATTTCAGGCGCGTTGAAACGCCAGTAGACTTGAAGATGAAAAGGAATGAACCAGCTCATGACTGAGGCATTCTGTTCTGAGATTACATTGAATTGTATATTTCCTAATGTACAACTTGCTAATAGAACACAGATGAACAAACTGTGCCCTCCAAAGTAAAATCGTATTCTCAAGCAGTGACTTCAGAAATGTAAAATGCGTTTCTTATGTGAGAAGTTAAGCTTGACAGAGTAACGTTAATATCTAGTCTAGACTGAGTTGAATCATCTGACAGAAAACCGTGCACTTGATTTCTCACCTCAACCCAGCTGCATCCCGGTTCTTTTACTGCGCCACCTGCGTTCATCAACATCCTTACTTCCTGCGCCTCATTCCATCTATTTGCTTCTGCGTGAATGTTTGACAAGAGCACATAATTGGATGTTTTATGAGGTTCAAATTCCGAAAGCTTGTGAGCAGCTAACCTTCCAAGCTCCAGATTCCCATGGGCACGGCAAGCCCCGAGTAAGGCACCCCATACTCCGGCATTGGCTTTCACCTTCATTCCCCTCACCATTTCAAAGGCTTCGTCTAACCTCCCCACCCGTCCAAGCAAGTCAACCATGCAAGCATAGTGCTCCGCCAAAGGTTCTATAGCATACTCTTTACTCATGCATTTGAACAATTTCAGGCCGTGATCAACCATGCCAGCATGATTGCATGCGGACAAAATACCAATGAAGGTGACTTCATCAGGAGCCATCCCTTCTGAAGCCATCTCCTCAAAGAGTTGTAGTGCCTCTTTTCCATATCCATTTATTGCATACCCACCAATCAAAGAATTCCAAGAAATGACATCAGCATCACAAATTCCATTGAACACAAGCTCAGCTTCCAAGATTCTTCCACATTTAGCATACATGGTGATCAATGCATTGTTGACAACTAAATATTTCAAATAACCACTCTTCACAACCACCTGGTGAAGTTGCTTCCCAACTTGCAGGGCTGCAATAGTGGCACATGAACTTAGTCCACAAGCATAACTTAACTGATCAGGTTTTTCACCTTCAGGCCCCATCAATGCAAAACTTTTTAGAGCATCCAAATTCTGTCCATTTAGCATGAAACCGGCAATTAATGAATTCCAAGATACTAAATCCTTCTCCTCCATCTCTTCAAAGATCTTCACAGCTCTATCCATTTGGCCTACTTGAGCATAACAAGAAATTATGGTATTCCATGTGACCGTGTCTTTATTGACCATTTGCTTGGATAGACAGAGAGCTTCATTGATTCTTCCATGGTGTGCATAACCTGCAATCATAGCGTTCCAACAAACCACATCCCAGGTGCTTATCTCATCAAAGAGTTTTCTAGCTTCATCCACTTTATTACAATGTATGTAACCAGAAATCATTGCTGTTTGGGCCCCAATGTTCCTGTTAGGCATTTCATTCAACAAATCTCTTGCTTCATCAAGCTTACCAACACGAACGTACCCATTAATCATAGTAGTCCATGACACAGAATCCCTCTCTGGCATCTCCTCAAATAGCCGACTAGCCTCATCAATTTCACATCTTTGAACATAAGCAGAAATCATCGCGTTCCAAGAAACAATATTTCTACTCGGTATTTGGTCAAAGAGCCTCCTACACTCCAAAATATTTCCATTTCGTGCAAACCCACTTAACATTGTAACCCAAGAAACAACATTAGGCTTTGGAATCTCTTGAAAAAACCTCCACGCAGAATCCAAATCACCTACTTGGACAAACCCATCAACCATCAAATTCCATGAAACTACATCGCGTTCACCCATTTCATTAAAAAACTCCAAACCCAATCGCATTTTTCGGTTCTGAGTATACCCAGCCAGCATTGAGTTCCATGAAATTATATTCTTAACTGGCATTTCATCGAACAACCTCTTAGCTTCATCAACTCTCCCTTTCTTCACATAACCTGAAATCATCGCATTCCAACAAGCAACACCTTTCCTATATCTACACGGAAGCGAACCAAACAATTCCCTAGCCTTATCAACCTCCCCGTTACGCGTATAACAAGTAATCATCAAAGTCCAAGAAAATAAGTCCCTTTGAGGCATCATTACAAACAGTTTATAAGCTTCATCAACCCTCCCATTATGCAAGTACCCAGAAACCATAGTGTTCCAAGAAACTAAGTTTCTTCGAGGCATCTTATCGAACAAGTTGCGCGCAGCATTGATTCTTCCATTTTTCGCGTAAACAGAGATCATTGAATTGTATGTGACAGTGTTTTTCTGGGCCATTTGAGTGAAAACTTTGATTGCATCTTCAATTTGACCCGATTTTCCTAACTGGGTTATTCTTTTATTTTGAGTGAAGACATGATGACTCCCTTGTTCCCCGACTGATAATAGCCTTTGCTTCATGATTCGAAAAATGTTAGCTGCTGAATTAATTTGGAGATTTTTTTTGTAATGGATAGATGATGATTGTAAAATACGTAGGATTGATTTTGGCAATTCAAGGAGCCAGGGCCTCCACCATGAATAAATATTCAATAAGAAAATATTTGTTATCTATTAATTGAAATACTGAGCCATAAATAGGCTTGTTCTGGAATAGCAGTCAATAAACTATCCATTATTGACGTAACCCCCATCTAAGTTAACCCCCCATTACACTGAATTGAAATACAGAATTTAAATAACATTAAAAGTAAATTGCAATTCTGGCCCCTAAAGTAATTAACACAACACACACACAAACCCTAATTCCATCATTTACGGCTCTTCACCTCTCTTCAGCTGCTTTACTCCTTTCTTCAGCTTCGGCATGTAACAAAGCCATCTCCTTTAGATGAACTCGCCCACGAGTTCAGGATGGCGCTGACGGAGCTCATCGGCGTTGATCCACGTGGCATCTTCCACTCCGGTACCCTTCCACTTCACAAGTAAGTCAACTCCTGCCTTGTTCCCTTTTTTCTTGAGACGTCTGTCGAGAATTTCTTCAAGCTCAGGGGATAATCTCCCATCGTTCATCATCTCTGGTAACTTAGGGTTAGGGTTAACCCGATCTCCTATTTTTTTTCTTCAAGCAGGACACATGGACACACTAGGTATACCTTCGATCCCTCGGGCAAATCCAACTTGTAAGCTACTGTACCGATCCTTTGGATGATTTGGTAAGGCCCGAAGTACCTCGGAGCAAGCTTCAAGTTTCTTCTAACGGTGACGGTCACTTGACGGTAAGGTCACAGCCGCAAATACACCCAATCTCCCACTTTAAACTCTCTTTCAGTTCGCTTTTTGTCAGCATACATCTTCATCCTTATTTGTGCTTCTCGCAGATTTTCCCTTGCTAAAGTGAGGATGTGTTCCCTGTCCTTCAGTTCGTCCTCCACTGCTTGTACTGTCATTGTTCCTTGTTCATAAGGAAGAAGCTTTGGTGGGGGTCTGCCATAAACTAACTCAAAGGGCGTTAACCCAGTGGAAGAATGCTTAGAGGTATTGTAAGCCCATTCGACCATACTCAGCCAGTTAACCCAGTCCTTGGGTCTATCTCCGGCAAAACAACGCAGGTATCCCTCTAACCATTTATTTACCACTTCTGTTTGGTCGTCTGATTGTGGGTGGTATGTGGAACTCATGAGTAGTTTAGTTCCACTTAGCTGAAACATTTCTTGCCAAAACCTGCTAGTAAATATTACATCATGATCACTGACTATACTATGCGGCATGCCATGTAATTTGAAAATATTATCCATGAAAATTCTGGCCACTGTGCTTGTTGTGTATGGATGTGTCATAGGTAGAAAATGACAGTACTTACTGAATCGATCCACCACTACCAATATCACATTGTATCCTTTAGACATAGGCAACCCTTTAATAAAGTCCATACTGATATCCACCCACACATGGCTTGGTAATTGTAGGGGTTGCAATAACCCAACTGGCTTTAAATTCTTTGTTTTATTTCTCTGGCATATTTCACATTCTCTAATGATACGTCTGATGTCATTCCTCATACCCTGCCAGTAAAATTCCTTCTTTAGTCTTGAATATGTCTTCAAAGACCTAGTATGCCCTTCTGTAAGGCTGCTGTGGAAGTGTAACATGATCTGCTCCTGCTGGTCCTTCATGGTCCCTAGGTGAATTCTCCCTTTATAAAACAGAAAACCTCTCTAGAGTTGGTATTTGAGTGGATCTAGTTGCCCTGAGTTGTAGCTACCGATCAATTCCTTCAATTGTGGATTTTGATTATACAATTGAGAGAGAGTCTCCCACCACTGAACATTCACCAAACTAAGGGCTTGAACCCTTCCTTGTAAGGTTTCACTGTCATTATTCTCCCCTTCACCTTGGTTGGGCATGCGGGATAAGGCATCTGCTGCTTTATTCCCCTTGCCACTCCTGTACTCCACACAAAAATCAAAACCCAGTAGCTTAGTTACCCATCTTTGCTGGAAAGGGGTACCTACCTTCTATTCTAGAAGATGTTTCAAAGCATGTTGATCAGTCTTGACCAAAAACCTGTGTCCCAGCAACTAAGGTCTCCACTTTTGAATTGCCAATACAAGAGCTAGGAACTCCTTTTCATATGTGGATTATAGCAGATTTTTACTCTTTAAGGCCTGGCTTAAATAAGTTATTGGCCTTCCCTCCTGCATTAACACAGCCCCTAGGCCATGCTTAGAAGCATCACATTCCACCACAAAGATTTTTGAAAAATCTGGTGTCGCAAGTACTGGTGGAGCCACCATTGTTGTTTTCAAGTCATTGAAAGCCTTCCCAGCTTCCATACTCCATTGGAATGTATTTTTCTTCAATAAAGCAGTTAGGGGAGCTGTTATGCTGCCATACCCCTTGATAAACCTCCGATAATAACCTGTCAAACCCAAAAATCCTCGTAGGGACTTAAGATTTCTAGGTTTAGGCCATTCTATCATAGCTGCTATCTTTGTGGGGTCTGCCTTGACTCCTTTTCCTGAGATAATATGCCCTAGGTACTCTACTTCTTGACAACCGAATACACATTTGGAGAGTTTAGCATATAATTGATGTTGTGTTAAAACACCCAACACAGTTTTTAAATGCTCACTATGTTGCTCCACTGTTTTACAATACACCAAAATATCATCAAAAAAGACTAAGACAAATCTTCTAAGATAGGGTCTGAAAATTTCATTCATTAACCCTTGAAAGGTGGCAGGTGCATTAGTTAGCCCAAAAGGCATTACTAAGAATTCATATTGCCCTTCATGAGTACAAAAAGCAGTCTTAGGAATGTCTTCAGGTCTCATTCTAATTTGGTGGTAGCCTGACCTCAAATCAAGCTTAGAAAACCATTCTGCCCCATTAAGTTCATCTAGCAGTTCAGTTATGTTAGGAATAGGGAACTTAGCTTTGATGGTATCTTTATTGAGTGCCTTATAATCCACACACATGCGCCAGCTGCCATCTGCCTTCCTCACCAGCAGCACAGGTGATGAATATGGACTATGACTGCTTTGAATAATCCCATTCATTATCATCTCCTTCACTAACTTCTCAATTTCTTCTTTTTGGTAGTAGGGATAACGGTACGGCCTGTTGTTTGTGGGTTTTGCTGCGGCATGGAGCTGTATCTGGTGGTCATGGCTCCGAAAAGGAGGTAAGCCTTTTGGCTCATTGAATACTGATTTAAATCCATCCAAAATAGCCTGTATAGCTGGTTCAGTATTTGCTGCTCCAGAAGGGGCAGTAATCTTCATTAACTGCAGCCAAATCCCTTTCCCCTTAGTCAATGTGACTTTGTTGAGATTGGGTTCTTCCACTGCATGTTCTGGAGCCTTCAACCCTTGTAAGATTATTTCTTTGCCTCCCATAATAAACCTCATGCTTAATTCTGCAAAATTCCAGTTTATTATACCCAAACTCCTCAGCCAATCTACCCCCAATACTACATCACCCCCCCTAGGGTAAGTAAAAACAGATTGGTTGTGATGTTGCATGCCTGCATAACCAAATTTACCCCTTTACAGTATCCAGGGCAAGTAAGAGTGTCCCCATTAGCTACTTGAACTGCCATTCTACTTTTCTCTACTAGAAACTGCTCTCTTCTAGCTACCTTAGCATCAATGAAACTGTGAGTACTTCCTGTGTCAATTAAAATAATAACTGAGCACTTTCCAATTGTTCCCACAATCCTCATGGTTTTTGGAGATGGTGCTCTAGCAATGGCATGTAGTGAAATGCCCAACAATTCAGCTTGTAAATCTCCAGGTATGTTTTCTGTCATGTCTGCTATGTACTTCTCCTCTCCTTCTCCTTCCTCTTCTTCGAAATTCAGCCCTTCTGACAAATACAGCCTTGGCTTGTTGCACTTGTCGCCGGGTTGGTACTTCTCATCACAGAAATAACACAAGCCTTTTTCCCTTCGTTCTTGCATTTGATTGGGACTAATTCTTCTGATTGGGTAAGGGTTTCGGTGTTGAAATGTAGGGTTGGTTCTAATAGTTGGTGGAGCAGGTAATTTAAGGACGGGGTTTGGTGCTGGAAGTTTGGCAACAGAATTGAAGGTATGTTTTTTTAGTGGTGGTCTAAAGGTGGATGTATAGGAGTTGTTTTGGTTTGAATTAAACTTGTGTGGGTTGAATTTTCTGTTAACTTCTTCTTCTTGTAGACGAGCTAGACCAAAGGCAGCAGCAAGTGAGTTTGGCTTGAACATGGTGACCATAATCCTCAATTCATCCTTCAGCCCGCTGAGAAAGGTACTGATTCTGAACTCTTCATTCACCCTATGAACTTTGTTTGATAAAATCTCAAAGGTTGTTTGATACTCCTCCACACTTCCTGTCTGTTTCAGCTTTGTGAATACTCCCACCGGATCTTCAAATGCAGATGGCCCAAATCGGATACGAAGTGCCTCCAAGAAACTATCCCAAGTTGTCACGGGACTAGATTCCTTCAACCAGTAATACCAAGTCAGTGCTTTACCTTCCATATGAAAGGACACAATCTCCATTTTCTGGTTCTCAGGAGTTCCAAAATACATGAAGAACTGATGAGCCTTCAAAATCCACTCGCTAGGATCTCCTCCATCAAAATGGGGAAAATCCAATCGAAGAGAACGTGCAGTAATTCCTCCATTGCCTTCAGATAACAGGTGAGAATTCCCCCTTGTATTGGTAGATGTTCCTTCTCCTGAATTAAGCCTTGATGTAACTTGTGCTAGGCCTTCATAGCTGGATGCTAAATTATTTAGCTGCTGCAGGATACCTTCCAGGAGTAAGGCATGTCTGGATTGTTCCTCTGTCAACTTTGTGGTTACCTCTTGTAAATGATGAACGGATTCAGATACTTGTGAAAGACGGGTGCCCTCAACCATGTAGCGGGAACGATGGCTCTGATACCAATTGTTAGCTGCTGAATTAATTTGGAGATTTTTTTTGTAATGGATAGATGATGATTGTAAAATACGTAGGATTGATTTTGGCAATTCAAGGAGCCAGGGCCTCCACCATGAATAAATATTCAATAAGAAAATACTTGTTATCTATTGATTGAAATACTGAGACATAAATAGACTTGTTCTGGAATAGCAGTTAATAAACTATCCCTTACTGACGTAACCCCCATCTAAGTTAACCCCCCATTACACTGAATTGAAATACAGAATTTAAATAACATTAAAAGTAAATTGCAATTCCAGCCCCCTAAAGTAATTAACATTTACTTTCAGCCCCCACTATAAAAATACACACACAAACCCTAATTTCTCTTAAGACATAACCCATCATTTACGGCTCTTCTCCTCTCTTCAGCTGCTCTTCTCCTTTCTTCAGCTTCGACATGTAACAAAAAACCGATCAGTTTGAAACAATTTTTATGTCTCCATTCTGAGATTTCGTTGAGAGCCGAAAAGGTTGTCGTCGGCATCATGGTTCCGAAGGTTTTTCAGAGAAGTAAACGGGCCAAGCTTAAAAGAATACAGTCCACAGACCATCATGTGAGCCCCCATGTGAGCCCACTTGTCGGGTTCAGTTTGGCATCATAGTGCATTGGCCCTTGGTCTATCGCACTCCGGATAGATTTTTATATTTATATATAAAACAATTAGAGTACAGTAACAAAAAATTAAATGTTTCGTTCAACCTAGCCTGATGTGTTAATTTTAAAATTTCACAACTCGAGTTTCAAAATAAATTGCATAAAAATTGATCTGAATTAAATTGATTGATTTCATGGGTCACAATGCAATCTTAATAATTGGTAAAAACATGATTTAGATTTTGACAAAATTTCACGATAATTATTTTTTTAACAAAAATTATTGAGAGAATGATGGCATGCTAGATATTATGACAAGCTCAAATCTTCTCTAAGATTGACTTGAGAGTGAATAACATCATATTAAGATTCATCCGGAGATTAGTGAAAACGACATTTAAAAGTAAAAATGGTTTACATGAATTATTAATCATGCCTTTTGGGCTTTCCAATGCACGGAGCATGGTTATGGCTTAGGCCATTTATGGGATAGTTATGGGTGTTGTACTTTGATGATATCTTTTTTATAACAAAACCAAGAAAGAGCATTTCGATCATTTCATTCAAGTTTGTACCACCCTAAGAAAGTCAAGTTTGTGTTGCAAATGTCAAAAAGTTTGTTCTTTCTTCACAAATCAAGTGGTCTTTTAGGGTTTATAGTATCATGGAAAGGAATCTCTATTGACCACCCAAAAATCCAAACAATAATAGATTGTCTTGAGCCTAAGACTAATCATGAGGTTCATAATTTTCATGGGCTTGCAACTTTCTATCATCGTTTTATTAAGAGATTTAGCAAAGTCATATCATCTATTACAGATTATCTCGAAACAAGGTAGGTTTCAGTGGAGTAATGAAGCTAATAAGGCATTCAAGGAAATTAAGACAGAGGTCCTAGTAATGTGGCTACCTGACTTTACTAAAGTGTTGGAAGAATAATTTGAAACATAAATATGGAATAAATATGGAATGGAGAATAAAGTTGTAAATGCCTTGTGTAGTCGAGTCACACTATTATCTGTAATGTACGTGGAAATCACAGGATTTGAGAGATTAAAAGGAGTATGAATCTTGCTCAAAATCTAGAGAAATATACTTGAAAATCAACGATGAGAATCGTCAGGTTATCAATGGTTATCACCTCCAAAATGGATATTTATTTTGGGAAAACAAGCTTTGTATGTCGAAAACAATCGTGCATGAATTTTTGATATTGGAAATTCATGATGGAGATCTCTCGGGAAATTTTGGTCAGAGAGATGGAATGTCAGTTTCTTTGGTCAGAGATGTTGCTAAATTGACAGGTCGATGTCGAACTTGCCAGTTAAGTAAGCCTAGAAAATAAAATATTGGTCTTTACACCGCGCTTTCCATCCCCACTTGCCCTTGGCAAGATGTAAGCATCAATACTTCACTGCCATGCCATCGTTGAATATCCATTAATGAAAGTCAACAAACATGGCCGGCATATTACTTTCAGTCGCTGGATTCCGGCAAGGAAATCTAATTTTGCCTAACAGTTTCGTTCTAGCAGCTTTGAACAAACTCCCACTCCATGGGTTTTTCTAGGCTCTTTTTTCCCGGTGTGTTTATATCATTTAGATACAAAAAAATGTAATCTTTACCGTTGTGTTGGATTTGAAGTTAAAAAATGAAGGTTAATAGCTGTTAAAAAATTAATATTAATATTAATATATGAATATAATTTAAAAATACCAAAATTTTTAATTTAAAATAAAAAACAAAAGCATTTTTTTCTTAATTTTTTTCAGAATTATTTTCGAAACGTGTTAATCACTATACATCCACGTACAATGAAATACATCCACGTACAATGAAATCGTCATAGGTCCCTCCTGACCTTCGGCAACTAAAAAAATTATTCTTTGTCTGTTTTTGTTGTTTGTGATATTATTTAAAGATGACACAAGTTATAAAACAAATCACTCATTTATATACAATTCAACAATTGTAATTTTATTGTTTTTTAATAAAATAATTCATGAAACAAATAAAACATACACAACAATCAGTATATTATACAGAGCATGTGGCTCATTTTAACGGAGTTTGTTCGATTAAAATTGTACAATCTACTAATTAAATAATTATCAAAACAATTTTAACAACAACAACATTCATGACTTTTAGGCATAAAAAACTCGTTTCTAACCGATTCTATGAATTATAATTTTACTAATTAAATATTAAAATAACCAATTAAAATACGGATAAAATTAATTAGTTTTCCAAGTCACGTAAATAAAAGCTTGTTGGGGTCATTGTCAGGTTATTTCTACGTCTAAAAATGTCACAAGGTGGGGTCATTGTCAGCGAGTGGAAGCCATAACCGAGAGGAAGGAAAAGTCATTCCTCCCGAGCCAGAATAAAAGACAAGTGAAGATCTTTAGTCGTCAGCCTAAGACGCCATGCACATCGCGCGAAGGCACCCAATCGGATCTCTTCAAAGGAGGAGGATGGTGTACATATACATATTCACATTACTAGAAATGCCATTTGCAATTGATTGTTCACTCCATCTATCGTTGTTAATTTGTCTTCCTGCCTTCCTTCCTTCTTATCGATGGCTTGTTCATGTACTGAATTTTTCTTTCTTTCTTTCTACCTTTTCTACCTCTCTTCGAGTTTCTAACGAATGTAATCTATTATCAGTGGAAACTGAAACGGAAAAATAGGGAGAGAAAATTAAGTAGGAGCATCGAAAAGATCAGAGCCAACATGGTTGAGATTAGCGAGGGACAAAAACGCATAAGGCAGGGTCAGATGGAGATTAGCGAGGGACAAAAACGCATAAGGCAGGGTCAGATGGAGGTAAGGGAAAAATTTGAGGAGAAGGCAGGGTCAGATGAAGGTAAGGGAAAAATTTGAGGAGATGGAGGTAAGGGAAAAATTTGAGAAGGCAGGGTCAGATGGAGGTAAGGGAAAAATTTGAGGAGAAGGCAGGGTCAGATGAAGGTAAGGGAAAAATTTGAGGAGATGGAGGTAAGGGAAAAATTTGAGGAGAAGGCAGGGTCAGATGAAGGTAAGGGAAAAATTTGAGGAGATGGAGGTAAGGGAAAAATTTGAGGAGAATGCAGGGTCAGATGAAGGTAAGGGAAAAATTTGAGGAGATGGAGGTAAGGGAAAAATTTGAGGAGAATGCAGGGTCAGATGAAGGTAAGGGAAAAATTTGAGGAGATGGAGGTAAGGGAAAAATTTGAGGAGAATGCAGGGTCAGATGAAGGTAAGGGAAAAATTTGAGGAGATGGAGGTAAGGGAAAAATTTGAGGAGATCAGTGTCGAGGCTGCCAAACTCAAAGAGGAAACTAATCAAATCTGCAAGCAGAGTGCTGTGAATCAACCTCATGTTTCAAATCGTCAAAGCCAGAGCCGAGAAAGATTCTGCCAGGGAAGCCATTCTCACTCAAGAATTACGGTATGTCATCTATCCTTGCAGCTTCAATTTTATTTTGTAACCGATGCTTATGCTGTTATGATCAATTAATGATAGATGATCAGTGTCGAGGCTTCCAAAGTCAGAGAGGAAACTAATCAAATCTGCAAGCAGAGTGCTGCAAATCAACTCAAGCTCGATCTCATGTTTCAAAGCGTCAAAGCCTCTGCTTGACGATTTGAAACATGAGATCTAGCTTGAGTTGATTTGCAGCACTCTGCTTGCAGATTTGATTAGTTTCCTCTTTGAGTTTGGCAGCCTCGACACTGATCATCTATCATTAATTGATCATAACAGCATAAGCATCGGTTACAAAATAAAATTGAAGCTGCAAGGATAGATGACATACCGTAATTCTTGAGTGAGAATGGCTTCCCTGGCAGAATCTTTCTCGGCTCTGGCTTTGACGATTCGAAACATGAGATCGAGCTTGAGTTGATTTGCAGCACTCTGCTTGAAGATTTGATTAGTTTCTCTCTGACTTTGGCAGCCTCGACACTGATCATCTATCAAAGAATGACATTAATTGATCATAATAGCATAAGCATCGGTTACAAAATAAAATTGAAGCTGCAAGGATAGATGACATACCGTAATTCTTGAGTGAGAATGGCTTCCCTGGCAGATAAAGTCAGAGAGGAAAAGGCATTGATTTTAATTTTTGTCATTGATGCCTTTTCTACTACTTGTCATTGATTGTCCCGCATCATTTTTTTATCATTAAATTGAAAAGGCATTGATTTTAATTTTTGCAAGATATTAGATTGTTGTTTTTATTTTCTAAACAAAAATCTTATACAGTCATAACTCATAAGTTCTCGGGTGTAGACAGTATATTCCTTTTGGGCCACTTGTTTTTATTTTATTTTTATATTTTTAAATTGTTTTGATATAATAATATTAGAAATAAATTTTAAAATTAAAAAATATTTAATGCATTTTCAAATAAAAAAAATATTTTGAAAACAACCGTACTGACCCAAAGACTAATTCTCAGACCTTATCATCTGCTTTTCTGGTAAGATCAAGAAAAACGAAAGCGTCAAAATCGTGCGAACAAAAACTATATTTCATAATGAAAATGATGCATGCATGCTCTTCCTCAGTAATAGAAAGTCTAGGAAGATACATAAAGACGGTCAAAACTCCCAAAGGGGTAAACTGGTAATTTAGTAAATGCCCCTTAATTTCAGAGGGTATAATCTTATGAGTGCTACAATTAACGAAGAAAGGGGGGATTCCTTCAGCATCAAAAGATGGTCAGCCAGGAACATCATGAATCTCAAGTATGATAAATAAGCAACCGTCCTCGAAAAATAGGGTCCAAAGTGTTCTTCGGCAGATTAAAATTGCAGCACTCCCCCTCCATCTTTTCCTATAAGAGCGCCTCCATGTTTTAAACTAGGAAGGCATGTAGTCTACAATGTTACTGAGAGTCGTTTCAGTTTTAATCACAACTCATCGTGAGCTTCGGGTTCTGGGTTGGCTTTTTCATCGCCTGATCCCTCCAGGTCGATTTTTTCATTGGCGGAACCATCAGAATCTGCTTGTTTCTCCTTTTCAGGAGTCTCCTCAGCAGGTGAGTCGGCACTGTTCATGTTGTCTCCGCTGGTCTCAGTTTTGTTCTTCTTAGGCTTCTCAATTTTAGGCTTTGGCTTGGGAATTCTGTTTACACTGGCCACCTATATAAACACCAATCAAATATCAATTAAAATGGCACAGAGGCAGGAAAGAATTCTGTTAACACTGGCAACCTATATAAAGACCAATCAAATATCAATTCAAAAAATGTCAAACAGGCAGGAGAAACTTTGCGATCGGAACAATTTCGCGTTTTGTAATAAAAAAAGTTGTTGAGATTTGCAGCAATACCTTGTCTTGCAGATTTAAAACCTTCAAATATATTTCTTCAGATGTCAGTACTGGTGTGCTGAATCCTGAAGCCCTGTTGGGAAATAGGGAGGAAGAACGACTTTGTAATCACTTGGGTTTGAGCATATGCCCATAGGCAAGAAGATAAAATAATAAAAATCTCCTTGTAAGCAGAGAAACTGGAAGATCTATCATTTCTACAGATCTTATGAAAAAGAATGGAAGAACATGTCTTGAATATTAGCTATATCATGCCACTTGACATGCGAGCATATTGGTAATCACTTATTGTCTTCTTTCAAATTCAATAGATCAAGAGAAACTGGTTGCCTTGGAGAGAGATAAGCAAAAGATTCAACTAGCTAAAGAATGTGTGCTTCGGTGGTTTCTAACTTGATCTATGATTTTGCAAGCAGCGAATTACAGCTTCGGGTCTTAATCTAAACCTAAACAATTAAAGTTTTCAAGAAGACAAGAACCAGAGCATTGGTAGAAGCACGAACACATCATGAAATGCAACACTTACTTCTTCTGTTCAGCCTCCTTTTCATCCAGCCAACTCTTTAACTTGTCACCATCACTCACCACCTGCAAAACCACACATTCACAAAATCCATATGTAAGCATCACTAGAAATTGCTCCCATCATAAACAGATTCCAGAAAATCTCATAAGGCCGAGTTAGATTAAAGCGAGGAAAAACCTCATCTATTCTGTCCTTCGGAAGCCAGGGTTTCTTTGTCTCCCAGGCCTGTACAATCTGCAAGAAATGATAAAAGAAATAGTCAATGTCCTTATTATGCTGTCTTCAAATTAAGCCACAGAAAATAATATTTAATCAATGGCTGGGATGCTAGTTATCAAAGCTTTGATTTTGTCTTCAAATTCATCTATTTTTCCAGCCAAGATTTTTTTTTACAGCTTCATAATCAAGATTGGCAATAGTGAAAGACAACATGCTCCGAGCCCAAGGAAAAATGAACATTTTCTTAAAAAGCATGTGATTGAAATGCAGTATCTGAAGTACCTGTTGCAGCTCACCAAGGTACTTTCGAGCTAACTCTATTGCTGCTGGTCTTGCTGAGAGTTCTTTATACCTAAATCAAAAAATTCACAAGTTCGAATTAATAATTCAAATAGCCAATCACTTGAGTAAAATAACAGTTAGCATCTAAGCAGATGCCCCAACTACAGCCAGAAAATGTCACACCTGAAAATATTGGGTCACCAGAAGCTTTTAATGAATCTAGGCGTTCCTGAAACTCTTTTGCTGTGGCATCTTCGCCATCTGTGTATAGCCACTCTTGGACCTAAAACAGTACAGCATGCTCCCATGTCACAAATTTAAGCAGAGAAGCTAAAATCATGGACCCATTTAAGCTCCCAAAACACTCGGAAAAAAATGAAAAGAAAAATAAAAGAGGAGGAAAAGGCTCACTTCATCAAGCTTTTCAATGAAGGATTTCCGTTCATCATCAGTGGAAATTTTCTCTAATTCTTCAGTTGTCTCAAGCTGGCATAGAAGGTAAAGATATAAACAATAAATTAAAGGAAATGCAATGCTGGATATTCATAATAAAACTCAAAATTTATAATAGCAATCAAAAGAAGATTCATCACAAGAAATGGATCTTTATTTTTAAACTAAATGTTGAAATGAGAAAAAAATTTCAAAATTTCAAACCTTTTCTTTAGTAGAATATATATATCCTTCCAGATTATTTTTCAACTCAGCAGTTCTTCTTCGCTCTGCATCCTTTTTGTTCAATTCTTCTAATTTTCTTTTAGCTTGAGCTAGATATTCTTCCGACAGAGGCATTCCAGGTCCTGCTGTCTTCTCAACAATCTATAAATATAAACAGTAGAAATAAGAAACAAGAGAGGTGTGAAACACACAACTCACTATCATAAAACATTCTGGCGTACAAGTAAAACCTTTAAAACTGCAAGCTTGTTTGTACCTTCAGGGGAATCCTAAAAGTCCGCTTTTTCAGCTTCTTCTCTGTAACGGGCTCAGTAGTACTTGCTTCTTGAGTAACATCGATGGATGTGTTGTCAGTCACACCATCAGAATTCAACTTTTCATCATTTTCTTCTGTGGTGTTCTTAGTGTCAGTTTCAAGTGTTATATTTGGAGATGTGGTTGTTGTGTTTTCCACAGTCAGGTTCTTTTTAGGAACTTCCACCCATTCTGATATTTCAATAACAGCATCTGCTCGATCCAAAGAAAGAATTCCACTTCTACTAAGAGAGAAATGAAGATTTGCCTTGATGGGGGATGACAAATTGCGTGAGGAATACCTAGAAACACAAAGGAAGAACAGAAAAGAAATGTGGTGTTGGAAGTTTTTTTGTGAAGGGAAATGATTCAAGACACATGCATTGAGCCTTGTATAAATCCAGAAATGATTCAGAGTATAGCCATCCTTACTTCTCACTTGCATCTGTTAGACCAGACACAGAATACTGGGCAAATACAGGAGAGGTAACACCAGGTGGTAAAAGATCAGGCTCATATGACAGTGAAACTTCAAAATCTTTCATATGGATGATGGATCTGAACATCTGTACAAAAAAAAAATCCATGCATAATAAGTACAGCTGAAAAGCAAATTTTGAGGTATTTGGGGCATCAAAATGGTTTGTCTGATTGACCTTTTCAAATACAAGATAGTCATATTACCACATTATTTACCTTACTGGGGAGTTTTTTCATCCTTGGAACAAGTAATTGTCTGGTGCTCTCATCTTTCAGCAGATCAGGCCCATCTAATTCAACTACCAATCCATATGATGAACCATCAACCATTCCTAGCTTGCGATTCAATTTGATTCCATCACTCAAATTAGCAGCATGTAGAGATGAACCAAGAACTACAGCTTCATCAGCATCTAGATGTTTGTCCAGCTCATTCTTTCCAAGGAATTCCTGGAGCTTAGCCTGTTATATGCCCAAAGAGTTTTCTTTTATTTGCATCCTTGATACAAATCAGATCTAACAATAATAGAAGCTCAAGATTGAAGGAAGTTATGAATTGATAGGCAACTAAGTGAATGGTATAGGAGATTATTCCAAACAGAAACTTACAGAGCAACTTCAATTCATTAACATCACAATGACCTTATAACAAAACTACCCTTATCCTGTTCTTTTACTTTAGTAACAACACATGGCCTCCACTGCTTACACACCATCTTCACCGTAACCATTCTTCTATAATTCAGGTTTTTTTATTAAAAAAATATAAGGGATATGAAGGGTTGAGTTTTTACTCTGACTTGTTAGCTCTCCAAGATAGTGCAAATCAAATCAGTAAAAACAAAGAGTTGGAAGTTGGACCAAATAAAAAGATATATCAGCAGCTGATACAGTGGGGCTTGATTACCAGCTGATACAGTGGGGCTTGATTACCAGCTGAAGCTTCATAATGTTAGAAAACTGTAGACATGACTAATAGTAGACTAAGATGTCCAAAATTGATGAATAATATAGGCAAACACAAAATGATAGTAGTAGGTATCATTCCAAACAATGATAATAGTAGATTAAGATACCATTGCTTTAAACAACTATCATTAAGTTTATTTTAACTATTTTACAATTGTGGGCTTATGCACAATTGAACAAGATAGTACCAACCTGCAACTTAGGGACTCTGGTAGCACCTCCTATAAGCTCTATTGCATATAACTCGTCGAAGTTTAAACCTGAGTGCTTCAGAACTTCCTTGACAGGTACAAGAGATCTGTCCCACAGATCTGCACAGAGCTCTTCAAACTTCTCACGTGTTATGGTGCTCCTGGAGACAAATTAAAGATGATAGTTTGAATGATTTGGGCAAGGGATATCCACGGAGGTGTTGATGAAATATAAGCATCAAGCACAACTCAATGTCTAATCACCAATATGCATGAATATTATAGCAACATTACGTTCAATTAAGATAATTTCCCACACATAAGGAGAAGAATGTTCATAGTGTAAAAAATTATAGGGGGCTAATGTGAAAAAAAGTGGGATAATAATATCTGAAAAACATGCACCCAGACATTTGCTCAGCAGGCAATGAGGCGGTGCAGCATGGCGGTAGGAAAAAAGGTACAGGCATGAAAACTGTCATGAACAAAAAGAACTTGATGAATTGTTTAGAATCTACTGACCTGAAATCCCGATCATCATAGAGGGATTCAACTGATATTGGAGCCGCAGTGTTCGCACTCAATATTTCTTTCGTTCGTTTGACCTGTTTCTTCAATTTAGCCATTGCCTTGGGAAACTTCCTCACATCAACCCCATTCCCAACTTGTTTATTAAACTCATCAGCAAAGTACTCCACCAACCTTGATTCCATAGTCAGGCCTCCAAGTTCTGGATCCCATCTGACATCCTTTACCTGAAAATATAATTGGCATTCACAACATTGCTAGTGGTACTGAACTAATCATCCATAACTAGAACAACAAGCTGTATAGGGACAAGGCTGGAAGTGAAAACATTGAGGCTCATAAGATAGTGGCGAGGAGAATCTAACATAAATGTAATGATTCATATCAGAGCAACCAACCAGAATCACAAACTTAATGTAGGAAGAATGGCCACAACAAAGCCTTTCAGTAAGATATTTCTTTTTTGGATCCACTACCTCCTATTCCAATATTCAAACACATAGCACTGTTCTACACAGAAAACTATCAAAAAACAATGATCTAATATGCTGCACATTCTATCCTTCACAGAAAGCAAAACATCCTAAGCACACAAAATGCACGAGCAAGAACCACTGCCACGATATAACAAGCATAACATTCTCACTAATCAGCAACTGTCATTACTGAAACCAAACTTACCTGAAACTGATTAACAGACACAGTCTTTCCAAACTCCTTAGCATTATATGCTGAGAAATACACAAGTGCAGCATAAGTGCTACTCGCACCCATGTCATAAAACACAACATACCGCGACCCATTAGAAAAATCCTTATCAATCCCATACTGCAATGCAGCGCCAGAATGCTCATTAATCAAAGCAAGCACATTAATCCCCGCCAACTGCGCTGCCTGAACCAAACCCCTCCTCTCTGTCTGCCCAAAATATGCCGGCACTCCAATCACTGCATCCTTAACCACGACCTTAGAATGAAACTCCGCCAAATCCCCTGCAAAACCCAAAATCATCCCCAACAACTCCTCAACCGAATGCAACCCCACATTCCCATCCCCATCCTCAACCCTAAACGCAGCAGCCCCTCTCGAATCCTTCACCACATCATACGGCAAATACATTGCCTCCAAAAAACCCTTAACTTTCTCATACGATTTCCCTAACATATCTCGCAAATGTGAATACACTTTATCCGGATACCGCGCAGCAATCCCCAATGCTTCTTCTCCTAAAAGCCGGGTTCCAGATTGGAATGCAACTAAAGCTGGGGTTTTTCTCTTCGACATTTCGTTGATTGCTATAGATATTGGGGTTTGGCCTGGTTTTAGGTTTACTACTGCTACTTTTATCCATTCTGAACCCAGATCTATGCTCGAAACAGCTGATTCTGAAGGAATTGAATTTAATAATAATAATAATAATAATAATAACCCTAATCCTACTTTTAATAAACTCATTTTGATCACGAGTTAACTCTTGTCACTTGATCAAGGAAGGAAGGAAGCAATCCGTCTGCGAAAAACAAGAAGAGGAAAGAATGGAAAAGAACGCGTCAGTGCTCTGTTTAGACGAGTTCTTACTTCCCGGGAAAAAGTATAAAATTTGTGAAAAATTAAAAATTAAAAAAAAGAGAGGGAGATACCAGAGGATGAATTGCATTCCCTAGAGAGAGAGAGTGGTATGAACTTGAAGCTGGTATTGTTTGTTTTTTTCTGTTTGGTTGACGAGAAAGTGGAGGGGCTTATAAGAGGTGGCAGAAGAGAGGTGTTGACGTGGGAAGTGAATCGAGACGGTAGCCAATAGGAAATGGCTACGTGGCAAAAAGTACACGTGGTGAGATCTGAGACATCGGCCGCGTTGTTCTTACGGTTGCAGTCGATGTTCGTGGAAGATTTTATAGGCAGAAAAGAAAAGAAGTCATGACCTCAAATTATAATTTATAGCCTCAAACTATGCAAAAATTATGATCTCACCCCCCAAAGTATTGTTTATCTTAATTAGGTCCTATGAAAAATTAGTTGTTCTTTAATTAAGTTTTATATGGTTGAAATATGGCATTTAAGGAGATCGTTTTACCATCACGAGGCCCATGAAATGCATTTTTTTTTTAATTTTTCCATGTTTTGGGTAGAATTTAGCTCTAATTATTTCACATAATTATTTTGAAATAAATTATACATTTTATGTACATATTTATTTCATAGTTAATGCACATTAATATGATCCACAAGTGTTATGTAAACACCATTGAATTAACATGTGAAAAGAAATTTCATTAATTTACTAAAAATATTATTTCTTTGTATCTTTGATATTTATAATTTTTATATTTATTATAATCAAATTTTAAAATCACAATACCTCTACTTCCATGTTAAATTAAGCATTAAATAGTCTTTTACACTATAATAGATTTTTGTGTAATGACTGTTCAGCATTGTTCTTCAAAAGTATTTTTGAATATATATATTCTAAATTAATTTATATTTAATGCAATACCCTGGAGATCTAAAAATAGACGGGGGAAGACTCAAGTTTCTTGGAATTCATCTTAAATGGATAGAATTTGGATGCAGAATTTTGTATTGAGACTTCTTCATATTTGTCATGCCTGTTCGATTCCTTCCTAGACTGATTATGCACCAAATTCTTACCAAGCTCGCATGTAGAGCAGGAGGGCTGCTCAGGATGATCCGACAAGTACATCAGGAAAAGTTAATGAAAAGCAAGGAAGTAAACATTATTTCCTCAAGACAGAAATCTCTTGGAATTCTATGCATGCAAGAAGCTTATGGGCTCAAAATAAACTACGAATATAATGCTACATTCAATACCAAGTTACACGTTTGCTTCTTATATATTCTGTAGTTGCTTTTGTCTATTCGAGAATTATGTACAAGTATAGAGAACAAAGGAGCAGTGGATAACTCCATCGGCGGCGGCGGCGTGCATGTTAAACATCTAGAAAAACCAAAACCTTTTTCTTGCTACTTTGGTTGGAACATCTGTAGGAACAGACAGTTTTCATGAAGTTATTAGTTTGAAGGTAGCAAGAGAGAGAAAAAAGTAGTGCTGAAGGAAAAACATGTTGCAAGTATTGGCTTGTCCTCACCTCCATTTGCATACAAAGAGTTGTAATGAACTTCACTCCAAAAGCTTAGCCAAATTTCTGGAAACAGGAAGAGCGGCCGTAATATTAGAAGGTGAAGAACAAGTGAAAAAAATAGCTCGAATCCGTTACTTTAACACAATAATGTCAATCAAAGTGCAAAATAGTCTCATTCTTTTGGTGAAAGAGAGGCCTAACGCTAACATACACTTGCTAGATAGAATAAGAACTGTTTCTCCAGCTTACCCGATTTCTTATATATTTCGTCGACAACACAACTCATAGAACAAGACTGCTGCAATTTCATTCAACTTATAGCAGAGAAGAGGTTAAAATGAACTATCTTTGTTAGGTTAGTTCTTTTCAACTCCCATCCCTCATCCTGGTATTGGCTTCAAAATTCCCATGATCTTAAAAGGTATTGGAGGTGATAATCGCAAAATAAAATATCTAGTTTTTCAGGATAGCTAAAGCATGCACGATTTACAAATGATAGGATAATAAGAAATTGCATTGGACCTTCAATTCACTCTAGGGGAATCAATCATAAGACAGTTCCATTTTATGATGAGCATTATATACATTATAATATTGCAACAATGATGTATGGGATATAGTATACAGAGTTCCATATACCTCTGGTTGGACTCATGTCTTTGGGAAAGATCTCGATGTAGCATGTGTCCCGGAAAGATGTCAGCACACAAATTTTGGCTCCAAACTGAATGCATGCCCGTAAAAGGTCAGAGGATAACCATTCCATACATTACAAAGAATAAAAACAATTAGGTTTCATGATTTATGTTCTTAAGAAAAATGGGTACAATAAATTAAATAACAAAAAAGCAATCAAGGAGCTAAACAGATAAACTTCCACTTACTCTATCTGCAGCTGCTTGTAGGGTTACATGATCTCCCCATTCCCCTAACCTGGTATCATACAAGGTTCGCACATAAAATAAATTAGAATGAAGCTACATTTATGGTAAGCAGGCTTTCCAATTTTGCAGGAAAAAAACTAGTAGGCATCGCCATAGAAGTCTAACTTTTTCATCTTCTTCACATAGCTTCTATACTTCATTGGGACATATCCTTCATACAATTTTCTGTGATGCTTTAGCTGAAAAGGAAGATGAACGAAAACAATAAGGAAAATAGTGAAGCATGATAGCAATTTCATAGAATAAAAGCTCTATGTAGACTTGTGTATACCACCAGGAACATGGATGTATTTGAAGTTGGCCAATAGTGTTCGAACGAACGGAACTTTCCCCAGATATAATGAATTAGTGCAATCATGTGCAGAGATTTATCAACATACCTGCTTGACTATTTGTTTCCTTGCATGTTTGTGGTAATCTGGACTGCGAAACAACTGGTCTGCTAATGCTCGAAACTGTCAAACAAGTCAAACGAGTAATTTATAGGCATATTATTCAAACATCCTTACATGTACAATCATGAATAAACAGTTCAAAAAAAGTTGAAATCTGTAATGGTAGCCGCACCTGGCAATTCCCATCACCTTCCATATGTAGTTCTTCTAAACCATATGTAGCCAACCTGAAGGAAAAGCAGCTGCTAAGACAACTGAAAGATGAACCACCCTATTTGCACAGAAAAGAAATCAAGCATTTGGCATCAGATGGTAAAAGCCATGTATTCAATATTTCAACAATCATGCCATTGAGCTAGTTTGATGATCTAACTTAACCATAAAAAATGCAAAGTCTATAAATGGAAAAAGATGCTCAGAGGGCCATGCAACTCCAAGTTAACCTAGATATCATGCTCTGATGAGCCTATTGAAAGGATTCTACCAACTGAACCGAAATTCATCAAACCCATGAGAAAAGGCAAACATGTAATAATGGATGGCAATACTTACTGGCATGCTACATTACAGACAGACTAAAAATGAAATGCATGATATGAGAATGAATAAGAAACAGCATATAATCACAACCTTATAGATAGCCGCTCGTGGTCTAAGGTTGCATCATTCACATCAGGTATCTCACTATTAACCCTTGGAGTGTGCTGCCAACATTGGTTAATATATTAGGTTAAAAGAAATATATAACAAATCACAAACATAGAAGCAAGTGCCAGATATGTTGTATAATGGCTAAAGTTGTTGAAGTAGCCTTGGTGATCATAATCCAGTGAGCAATTCCTACTCAGTTCCTCTAAAGAATATGCTTGCTGTGAGCTAATGTGAAGAAAAGTGAACCAATGCAACTTTTACTATCAGAAAGGAAATATCGATTGCATTATTGGCTTATGTGGCCAAAAATGTCATATAATTCTCATTGTTTTACAGCTGGTTCCTTCTGTATTTTTAGAGAATGGCTGTTTTAATCTTAAATTTTCTGGACGACTTGTTGGATAGATATATGCCGGTTCACTAGGTTATTTGGCATGCTTCTTAATTTTTAAGATTTGGATTATGGTTTACTTCAGTAGGATTCACTTTGGGGAGAAACTTAATGGCTGAAGATTTCCAGTTAGCTGCTTCTTCTGCTTATCTACAGATAAATGTGAACCGTGTCAACTCAAAGCCTTGCTGCACCAATGATACTTGGAACTATCCATTGTTTTGTTTAATTAAGGAATAATATCACCACGTAGCCTCACCCTTCGTAACTAACACCTAAAACTGTAGTATAGATTGGTTTAGCATCACATGACTACAGCTCATTTTGGTGGAGCACAAGGTCAACATAGGTCCAAATTTTCTATAATTCTTCAATGGTCCTTTTTGTCATCTATAGCAATCACAACTCATGTGAGCTTGAGAATATGTGAAATGTCATATATATATATATATATATATATATATATATATATGCAAGCATGTACTCTGGACTAGAAAATACAGGTGCGTAAGGGGAAATACTGGTATGGAGTCCAAGTGCGAGAGTCTCTTCCCCAGCCTCCCCTGAGAATTTCCTTCTGCTAAAATGCTTACAATGGTGTGGTCATCCTCTGTATCTGGAATGCTGCTATTCAAACTCGAAGTCGAGCTCACACTTGCATTGCTATCGTTTTCAGTCATATTGTGCCAGCATGAACAAATCCAGCTAAGATGCACAAATTTCTATACAAGATGATAACATACTTCAAAATTAGATTATACCATTCCTATGAACAAACAACATTCTTTAATCTACAGATTTATAGGCATCCATTCCCTAATTTAATATAGAAATAAATACATTCAACGGCTAAACTAATCATGCATCAAGGATCACATTATTTACTTTAGCTAAGTCAATCTACAAATAGAAACCAAACAAATCTTAATCTTTCCATATTTCCCTTTCAATTTTCTCAGCAAACACACATAGCAAATAACAAAGAAGAAAACTCCTCCTAATCAATTCAACAGAAAGAGAAATGCAAAAGCTCACACAAACAGATAATTAAGAGAACCCGGCATCAAAATTCAACATTACAAGCTGATAAAACAGTAGAAATGAAAAGATTCAATCTTTTTTGGTGGGTTTCAATCTTATAAGTTTCTTTTCAATCCCCAGCAACAAAACACAACAAAAAAGAAAAGAAAAATTCAACGAACCCAGTTGAATATATGATATGGAAGGTCAAGGTAAATAATAGACAAAAGAAAAAAAGGCATATACTTTATTCGAAAAAGGAGAGAGAAAAGAATAATAGGTTACCTAGATATGAAATGGCGAGGAAGAATGGCTTTGCTTGTGCAGGTCATAGGCTCCAAGCCTTCAACTATTCCTTGGACATAATGAATATGTATCCATCCATCGACTACATAAACCAGTTTTGTACTTGACGTTATCCACAACACGTTGCTTTAGAAAGACATTTTCATCTGTTTTGTTTATGTGCCATGACTTTGGAATACCAACGTCGAAAGTATCCCAGGATCATGATTTTGTTTAAGAAAGATAAGAAAAGGAAAAAGTCAGAGACCATAGACTGATGAACAAATAATAGTTTGACAAATGTAACATGAGTTGGATGACTGTTTCAAGTGTCGGCTTGAGGAACAAATAATAGAAAAATACCTCGTCATCATTTGGATTGAGCTTGGCGGGCTCAATCAATGATCGATCAACTAGTTGTCTGATTTTGATCTGGTCTCTCTAGCCCTGGCAGGCTGGCACAGGTGCCTGGTCTCTCTGCGTTTTTATTTTTCTTTCTCTGTCCATTTGTCTTCCATTTACTTTTCTCGGTAATAATAGTTTTAATACGCAGCAAACAATTTAAAGCGGATCCGAAAAAAGAAATCTTCCCACATCATATAACCTTATCAGAAAAAAAAATATCAGAATAATATTAGATTATTTTTTATATTATAGATAAAAAAAACTTTTATCTATTTAAATTGAAATGCAAAAAAAATCTTTTCTCACTACTTCATCATTATTAGATTAATATCAAAATCTATTTAAATTGAAATCCGACCTTATCAGACTTTGAGTTTTAACCTTCCCACATCAACCCTCCGAGATTGTTTTTAAAATATTTTTTTAAATAATGAAATATGTTTTAAAATAATATATTTTTTATTATGAAATATATTAAATAATATTTTTTATTTTTTAAAAAATATTTTTAACATTAACACATTAAAATTAAAATGATCAAAAATATTAAAAAAAACTAAAATTAAAAGAGGATAAGATCATAGTCAAGATTCAATATTTGAATATTATTCTACATATATAATTTTGGGTTGGGTTAGGTTAGGTTTAAAGTTTAAATTAACAAACATATTTCAAAAATTTACTTGAAAATACAAACCAAACTTAAAGTATCAAATATCCAAATGACAATAACCTTTGAGTTTTAAAGAAAAGTTATGAGCATTTTTAGTTTTTTAATTATATTTTAAAAAAACCTACTTGATTTTTTTAACAAAGGTATATGAGGCGAGAAGATTTTATACAAATTTCATTTAATTTTTAAAAATATTATTAGTTAAAATATAAAACTAATAATATAGATATAGTGAAATAGAGGTGTTGTGGTTATGACGATAAGCATATGACAATGATTAATATAATATTAATAATGATGATAATTGTTATCTTAATGATTGTTATTTTATTAATTAATAAAAATAAAATTATAGAAGAGATGATAATAGAATAGAAATCACCCTAATAGAATGGTAATAAAAAAAAGAATCATATAATTGTAAGGGTTATAGATTTAATGAAGTTAATAATTAAAGTGAAAATGTTAAAATAATTAAAATATTTCCTATATAAATTGGTATAGATGCAGTAAAGTACTGGTTATTGTATGAAAATATATATTTAAGAATGTGGTGAAAATCATAAGTTGTAGTGGAAACAAGGAGCGATGACATCACCGATGAAATGCATGCAGGTGAGTGAATTATTTGAAGAGTACTGTACTTATCTATACCGGCAGTCATGATCTCCATGAACAGATATTCTATTCCCTGTCTTCTACTTCTGTTGTGTTCTTCTTCCTTCGTTTTTATAGCTTACTGCTTTCTTCTGCTCCTCCTGTGATAAGTACCGCTCACTTGAAAAAAAGCTAATCGTGCAGCAGAACTGGTAGCTGATGGCTTTGTGAGGAACTCTAAGCTAATCGTGCAGCTGCCCACGGGTTGATGAAATGAGGCCGGTGTCGCTGCTGTTGAGCCTTACGGTGCTGTTGTTGCTCTCGGGGTGGAAGAGCTACCGGAGAAGATGGTGGTTGATGATCGGAGCTGCTCATGATGGCTGGCCTTGGGTGGCAGTTCGATTGCAGCTTGCTGGGGAGGATGAGGCTTCTCACGGTGGCTTACGGTCCTGGAACCTGCTGGACTCCTGCTGTTCACCATGGAAACTTCTGCTGCTGGAGAATATGAAGTTGCACTAGGGAGATGCTGCCATTGCCGTGTTCAGCTGGAGCAAGAGAAAACGAAGTGCTGGAACCGGAGAAAATGCTACCGGACTGCTTGCTGGATATTAGTGGTGCAGGAAGAAGAGTAATTGCTAGTTGAGCACGGCGCTGAGCCGAGGACTTGCTGCTGGAACAAAGGAGGTGCTGCCGGCCGGATTTTCAAAGTGTCGAGTTGAAGATTTTCTTCTCACAATGCTTGACCGGGAAGAAGAAGAAATCGCTAGTATTGCAAGATCATGGGCAGCTGCTAGTGGAGGACAGCTGGATGCTCACCGTGCTGCGGAGGAAGGCGGGCGGCGCAAGACTGAGAGGGGAGGCAAAGCCCATACTAGTAGAGGCTGGCATGGGTGCTGGGAGAGAGAAGTTTCTCACGGTTGAGCCAAGCTATGGTGGCTGTTCTTCTCTTGGTTGCTGGTTACCAAGCAGAAACCAGCTGTTATTTGTGCCTTTCCGCACTGCGTTGAAAAATACTTTTAGGAAAAAATTTAAAAAAATATTATTTTTTGCTTTAGATTAATTATTTTTATTATTCTTAGATTATTTTAATCAGAAATAATTTTTTAAAAATAAATAATATGTTATTTTGATATATTTTAAACCAAAATAAACTTTATAATATATTTTTAGATTTTGTTTTTCTATTTTTTTAAAAATAAAATAAAAAATTGAGTGCTTATCGGATTAACTAGTTTTCGCTATTAAATTTTATATTAATGCTCTTTTTGTTTTTCGTAATTCACTTTCCGGTAAATCACTTTCCAAACTTTCCTGTTTTTGTTTGTCTTCCAGAAAGTTGATCAACGGAAAATACTTTTCAGTCAAAGAAAAAATTGGCTTGGTTTTCAGGAAAGTGTTTTCCGGAAAATTTGGGCGGAAAACACTTTCTGGAAATTGTGAAAAATTTAGAAATGTCATTATTTGTTGATTATATCAAATTTGATCTTCAAACTTTTGATTGCTATATATAATTTGTTTTGAATATTTATTTTTCAATTCCATCTCTTAAAATTTAATTTTTATATTAATTTTGGTCCTTATTTTTATAATTGCTATTTGCTTTTTTCTTATCATTTTTTTATTGAAAAATTTTATCTATCAAATTTGGTCCTTATTTTTTTATTTTTACTTATTTTATTTGAAATAATTTATGAAATGTTAATTATTATTATTTTAATTTATTCACCTTTCATTTTTTTTTAATTTTTTAGATTTGATCTCTATTATTTTGATTATTATTTATTTTATTTGAGATAATTTATGAATTTGTTTTTCAATTTCATTCTCATTCAACTTTTTAATTTGTAAGATTTGTTCCTCATTATTTTAATAAACTTGAAAAAAAATTAATTTATTAATAAATTATTTTTCAGTTCATTTTTCATAATACAAACAAATACTGAAAAATATTTTCCAGTTCATTTTCTATAATACTGTCAAATATCAAAATTCATTTTTTTTGAAATTCATTTTTTCTGAAATTCATTTTCTAAATGTAAATCATTTTTCAGCGAACAAACACTCCAAAAAGAAATCTTAATTCGTTACGGGCTCAATCAATGATCCAACATACCTCCCTGTAAATAAATAAAAATAAACTATAGATAATATATATGTCGGTAGCTGAAATTACATTGGGATTAAAAAAGCATCAAAGCAAACCTCGGAAAAGAAAAAGGAAGTCTGAGAATACTTCAAGAGTTTAAAAGAGTAAAGATATCGATGTTCTTTACACCTAGAACTTCAGCAGTTGATTTCCTCTCCATCGAGTATACCATCCTCATTCTGTTTACAACTCTGGCCTTACGATTCTTGGGATTTCAGGTGATGATCTTCTTGCCACTTTTAACTGTTGTTCAATCCTTTTATCAAAAACAAAGACTGTTGTTTTATCATCATATTAATTTTCTCCACTTTCAAACCTTGATATCTGTTGTTGAGGAAGATCTATGGTTACACTATCCCCAACCTTGTTTTGAAAGAAAAGTTACTTTCTTTTTAAACTATTTTACAGTTAGCCTAGTCAGTTTCATGATGATCTAGTTCAGGCCAACGTTCTTAGACTGAAATGGCATCTGAATCTTGATTGTTAGCTAGGAAGGAATCAAAGTATTTGATTTGTAATTCGGATATGGTACTCTTCCAACTTGCTTATTGGGTTTTTTCCTCCAGCGTATGAACCATTTATGGAAAACATTTTCTTTATGTAGGTGTAGAAATGGAAGAACGAAAGTGGGAGGATTTAGAGTTTGACTGCTTAGTGAATGTGCTTGGAAGGCTGGGCATGGAATCACTTCTATTAGATGTCCCTTTGTGTGCAAGTCATGGTACAAAGCCAGCCTTAATCCTTCGTGCTGGAAGCGTCTTGTTTTCCCTCAAGATATTGACTCAGAATGGGATTTCACCTTGCTTGACAAATTCAAGGAAAAATATAAAATTCATAAATGTTCTGTGGATGCATTTACCAAATTTGTTGTTGGTCGTAGCAATGGGAATTGCACTGGTCTTTTCTTCCAAATGGCTGTACAGAAGAGGTTTTAAATTACATTGCAGATGAGTAAGCTCTCTTCCCTTTCCAAAAACTAGCGCTAGAACACACACGCTATGAAGAGAACTGCCACCTTTAGACATGTTTTTAAGAATGTTTTAAAGAAGAAGAATATGAGAAGTTTTAATGGTTATTTGCAGGTGTCCTGCCTTGATTTATCTGTCATTGCCGTCCAGGACGCTATCCTGTGAACCATCCATTGTTCCGTCCCTGATAGGGAAGTGGGAGCATTTGGAGAATTTGGGGCTCGGAAGTTGTAGAAATCTGGTAAGCATATTAACCCAGATCAGCCTTGCCTGCAATAAATTTTCTGGCCTGCGTATATCATTTGCAAACATTCAGGAAGAAAAGGCATCGGCCATTGTCGCTCTTCTTCCAGATATAAAGTACCTGGTACTCAGGGGGCATGGATCAATTTCAAGAATCTAGTGATTATACTGCAAGGATGCAAAAACCTTGTACATTTAGATGTCAGCGACTGTTTAGGCTTCGACCCTGATGAAAAGGTGCTGGAGCTTGCTTCGCATATCAAGACATTCAAGTGTGAAGTATCGATGCTGGAGGATGACGATGACGACTATGCAATTGACCATGACTACCTTGTTTATGATTACATTTCTTCTTGAAGTTGGTGTTCAATTATGTGGTGGGTGCTGCTTGTCTGCGTGAGGCATGGATGAACATTAATTTGCTGGTTTGAACGCGGCTTCTGTTGTGTTGGGTGCCTGCCTCTATTTTGTCGAACTATCTGCGATGAACTACCTCGTTCCTTTAATTTCGAATGGTCTTTTCGATATTGTATTTATCATATTAACGAGGAACATGTAATTTTAATTTCAATAGTCTTAAAAACATAGTTATTGATCCCGTCCCGGGTACCGTCCCGGATTTGTGTTTGGAATGGAACGTCCCGGTTTCGGTACCGTTCCGGTTTTGTACTATTCATTTTTATTTAATTATATATATGAAAAACATAAAATATTAATTTAACAAGTATAATTTAAATTCAAGATAAATGAAATTTAAATTATACAATACAAACATAATCTCAAAATTAGAAACATCTTTGAAATTCCAAAATATTATGAAAGTAAAATGTTCTAAAATAAAAGAAAAATACATCAAACATCCTCTACTACATCATTAATATAAAAGTAAGGATCTTGATCTGGCTGTGGAACATAAGGAAAGTCGTCAACAAGACATTCCAATAACTGGTCATCTCCACCAAGCTCATTCTCCTCATTTACACATGTCTCTTCATCATCTAAATTTAAAGTAGCGAAAGGTGCTTCGATACTCTCCCAACTTATGTCATCTCCATCAAGAAGACCGGGTTCTTCACAAATCCATTCATTCAATAGATCAATGTTGTCAAGGCTAATGGGATCTAAAGCATCTCTTGTTCTGCTCATATTCCTAATAATAATAAAAAAATTTCTAAAATATTTTTTAAGAACATCTCTTAATGCCTAGAAAATATAACTAATTTTTTTTTAAATGATTTTATTGATAAGTATATTAAAATAATATTTTTATTTTTTAAAAGTTATTTTTAACTTACCATGTCATAATTATTTAAAAACATAAAAAATAATAATTTAAAAGAAAAAATAAAAATTTCAAAAGGAAATTTAAACTCATCTCATCTCAGCCCACTCTCATAGTCTCATGCTATCAGGAAATTTAAACTCATCTCATCTCACAGCAACAAGCCCACTCTCATGCTATTACTCCCACGGTCCCACCTCCCTTCACAGAAAACTCACTCAAACACACCTCTCACTGTCAAGTCTCAAGGCTCTCAACACCTTTTATATCTCGCACCAAAACGAACACCCATCTTCACCCGAACTCCACCACCACCTCCTTACAGAGGCCACCATCCACGAGAAGAAGAAGAAGAAGAAGAAGAAGATCATGTTTCTGTTCCTTTTCCTTTCCATCCTCTCCTTTTCTTCCTCTTCCCTTTCTCTAAACCAAGAAGGGCTTTATCTCCAGCAAACAAAGCTCTCTCTCTCAAACCCAGACTCAGCTCTCTCCGGAACGAACGCCCGTGATGGAATCAGGCGCTCCGACGTAATTTGGCCGGATTTGCCGGATCGGGGCGGGATTTTTACCGAGACAAAAACATCGCCGTTTTGTCCCGGATTTTGCACTGGAACGGGACGGGATTAATTACTCGCTTAAAAGATCGAGTCTCCTGTTGACACAATCTAATCTATAAATATCTTTTGTAGTATATATTATATATATAAAAACACAGTAAGAATCATAGTTGTTGATTTTGTTCTGTTCCATTCACAAAACCGAGACAAAACGATGTTTTTTCATCTCGCTTTAATTCAGTCCGTTCGGAAATTCGTACTGAACGCCTTGTTTCGCTTTCGGTGTGTTGTTCGGGTTCAAAATCTATTTTTTAAAAAAATATTTTTGATATTTATACACCAAAATAACTTAAAAACATTAGAGTATTTTAAATAAAAATTTCAAATAAAAAATCAAATTTTAATTATGCTTGTTAAATTAATATTTTATTTTTATATAATTATATATGAACGATGACGACAACAAAGCGATGCGTCGGAACGCTCGAAACCTGAAAATTTTGTTCCAATCGAAAACCGAACGACGACCGAACGATACACGCAACTATGGTATGAATAGTATAAAGCGAGTTGAAAACAAATTCAAGTGAATATTTGACCACAAAATATGTATTAACAAAATGGGAAGTGTGCGTATTCTCTAATGAAATTCCAAAAAACAAAAAAGGCACAGGAGACTACTTCCCGCATCGAATATTTTAAGGAAATATTATTGGTTAAGTCATATTTTCATACAATAAGAAACTAGCGATATGCCCGCGCGTTACTTGGAGCTTTTTATCTATGTAAAAATTGATTGTTTTTATATGTATTGTATTTTTCTATTTTAATATTTAATTCGTAAAATTATAATTGATAACATTTGTATACTCGAAATGCAAAGTGTATCGTATATTTTTTAATCATAGATAATGTAGATAATTTTTTTTAATCAGTTGCATTTTTCTCCAATAATATTAGATCCGACACATATAAAATAAAAATATTGTAATTTTTTTCAAAAATAAACTTATATTTTCTGCATGCTATAATTAGTTATTTCAATGTTTAATTACTAAAATTGCAACAGATAAAAATATGTTAGAAATAAGTTTTTTGCATGGTATAATTAGTATTCTTGCCCGCGCATTGCACTAGGGTTTTTTTCATGTAGAAAACTAATTGATTTTTTACATGTTGTAATTAGTTATTTAAATACTTAATTAGTAACATTATAATATATAATATATGTAACAAATAATTTTTTTCCCAACGTAGAAGGAATAGTTTAATCGAAAAAGTGGTTAGTATATTTTTTAGTTCGAGATAACTTAGGTAATTTTTTTAAAAAAATAGTTGTCTTTTTCCAGTAATATTAGATTTGACACATTATAAATCAAATGGAGAGTGACTCACATATTATTTTTAATTTTAGATAATCGAGGTAAATTTGTTAAAATAAAAAAATTAAGTTGATAATGTAGGTCAATCAGTGCACCTTTGTTTTTGAGTTGTATTTTTTCTCAAGTAATATCAGATTTGAAATATTAAACATGGTAAAAGTGGGGAAAAAAATAAAAATAAACCTAAAGAAAAGAGTAAAAATTTAAATTCAAAGCATTTTTGAATAAGATTTATTAATCATATTATTATATGTAATGCATTTAAGCATATTGATATAGAATTTTTTGTTTTAAAATCCAAGGTCAAGTTTTTTTTTCTCTCTATATATATATATATATATATATATATATATATATATATATATAGGCGATAATATTCAATAAATATTAAAACATATAATTAGTCTCACATACTTTATAAAGTAATAAAAATGGGAAGCGATTTGTATATGTTTAAATTCTAGATAACGTAGGTAAATTTGTAATTTTATTCTTTGTTTTACTTGAATTTTATTCCTAGTAATATTAGATCCAACACATTATAAATCAAAATATTTTATTTGATTTTTAAAAATAAACTGAGTTTTTTCATGCCATAATTACTTAATTGTCGTCTTAAAATAACAGTGTAATCGAGACGGGAAGTGGTTCGTATATTTTTGAATTGCAAATAATGGAGGTAAATTTGTCTGCATTTTGTTTTTTTGAGTTGTATATTTTTCTTAATCATATGAAATCTGCAATATTCAAAATCAAAATACTGTAATTTAGAGCCAATTTATGTTAGTTTTATAACATTTATTCATCATATTATTATACTAAATGTATTTAAGAATATTGATATAATTTTTTTTACTTGAAAAAGACGCGTATTTTTTTCTCTATGTATATATTTTTAGACGATAATACCAAAATCAATTTTCTAAAATGTTTGTACGTGAAGATTTTGGGGATTATTTAGAGGAGATGAGATTGAATAATTCCAATCGTATTATTGAAATCGAAATCAATATTAATGGAAATCAATGAAGCGAAAGAGAGAGGAATTTCCTGACCACTTCATGGAACAAAGAAGAGAAGGGTGGATTAAAATAATGATTTCCCGTTTTTTAATGATTTTTTGCAAAAAAAAAAACCAAAAAACCAAATTCAAATATGTTGTCATTGGGGTTCGAACCCCTGCGTGCTGGGCGCAGGGGTTCCGCTTGGCCACATGCAATTCTTCATCTAATTCCACCATAGAAAATATAAAAAGCATCACTTTGTAAAAAAAAAAACACAAAATTCAAATACGTTGGCGCAGGGTTTGAATCCTGCATGGCTGGACCAGCGCCAGCAGCTTCAGCTGGCCACATGCCATTCTTCATGTAATTCCACCATCAAAACTATAAAAAGCATCTCTTTATTAAAAAAAAAAAACATGTTCACATACTCGTGCGAAACAAAAGTTAAAAATTGTCAATCCACAGTGCACTTGAGTGTGCGTGCACAGTGGATTGGCTGAGCTCTTTTAGCTCTTACGAGCGGTATACCCGCGCGATGCGGCGGGTTTTTTTTATCTATGTAAAAAATTGATTATTTTTATATGTATTTTATTTTATTATTTTAATATTTAGTTAGTATAATTATAATTGATAAAATTTATGTAATCTAAATGAAAAGTGACGCGTATATTTTGTAATTGCAGATAACCTACGTAAATCTGTATTTTTTTTTAGTTTATCTTTTCCCAGCAATATTATATTTAAAATATTATAAATGAAAATATTATAAATTTGTTTTTAAGAAATAAATCTAAACAAAAGAGTACCAAATTTCAATATTAATTTTTTTTATTCCAAAAAACCTAGGTCATGTTTTCTTTTCCCTATATATATATATATATATATATGAGATAACATCCAATAAATATTAGAACATATAATTAATAAAATACTAAAATTATCCTAGAAAATTTAAGAAAATTAAAAAAAATATCATTGTCATCACTGTCAAAACAATAAAAATTATTAGATTATATGGAGAGAAAAACAATAACAAAAGAGTAAGCAAGAAAAACAATTAAATTATCATCATTATCATCATCATCATCATCATCATCATCATCATCATTATTATTATTATTGTTATTGTTATTGTTATTGTTATTGTTATTGTTATTGTTATTGTTATTGTGTTAAGTACAAAATTAAAATTCGAAGATAATTTTTTTATGTTATCCGATTTATTCATTATCTGATTATAGTTAATGTATTTAAGAATACTGATATTAATTTTTTTATTCAAAAAATCCAAGGTCATGTTTTTTTATCCCTATATATATTCGTATGAGATAATATCCAATAAATATTAGAACATATAATTAATGAAAGATTAAAAATATCCTAGAAACTTTAACAAAAAAAAATAATTGCCATTACTGTCAAAACAATAAAAATTATTAAATTATACGGAGAAAAAAAAACATCAACAAAAGAGTAAGCAAGAAAAATAATTAAATTATTATTATTATTATTATTATTATTATTATTATTATTATTATTATTATTATTATTGTGTTAAGTACAAAATTAAAATTTGAAGGCAATTTTTTTTTGTGTTACCCGATTTATTAATTGTATGATTATATTAAATGTATTTAAGAATACCGATATTAATTTTTTTTATTCAAAAAATCCTAGGTTATGTTTTCTTCTCCTTATATATATATTCCTATGAGATAATATCCAATAAATATTAGAACATATAATTAATGAAAGACTAAGAATATCCTAGAAACTTTAACAAAACAAAAATAAATAAATATCATTGTCATTACTGTCAAAACAATAAAAATTATTAAATTATACGGAGAAAAAAAAACATTAACAAAAGAGTAAGCAAGAAAAATAATTAAATTATTATTATTATTATTATTATTATTATTAATGAAAGACTAAGAATATCCTAGAAACTTTAACAAAAATAAATAAATATCATTGCCATTTCTGTAAAAACAATTAAAATTATTAAATTATATGGATATTATTATTATTATTATTATTATTATTATTATTATTATTAAATTAAAGTACAAAATTGAAACAAATCAAAACTTATAATAAATAACAAATAAATATATATAAGTCGAGAAAGAAAAAAATATAACCAGAAAAATAATATTTTATGGGAAAATATGAAAAAAAATAATTAGAAAAAACACAATAACAAAAAAAAGACAAGAAAGAAAAAAAAATGAAAAAAAATCATAAATATAAGTCAAAAAGAAAAAAATATAATCAGAAAAAAATATTTTATGGGAAAATATGAAAAAATAGTTATAAAAAACACAATAAAAAATGGCTGAAATGTTCAATTAATAAGTGATGAATAGTGAAAAGTGATCCCTTTTAGTTATTAGATAATAATGTAATTCTACAAATGGGCTGAGCTATCTCTTTTATTTTGGGCTTGGTTAAGGCTATTGGGTCTTTGGTTTTCTTGATTTATAGCTAAATGATTCTCTTCCAATTGTCTCCCTCATAACAAAGTTACAACTCCCTTAAATTGACCTTTATAAGATATGAATAATTAGATTTCTAATTCAAATAAAATCAACAACATATAATTCAAAAATAAATTTAAAAATCCAAATTAACAACGATTTTTTTATATAAATTCAACAACTTCTAGGTCTAATTTGAAACTCATTTTAAACATAGGTAGTTGTGTTTTATCAATCAATTATAGAAATGGGTTTGTATATTTTTGAACGAAAATAATTTAAAAAATAACCGTAACCACACTTTCAAACAAGCACCTAGCTATCAAACATGCTCTTAGTTTGAAGTTAATATATTTTAAATATTATTTTAATATATTTTTAAACAAAATAAACTTTAAAATTACAACTCTAAAAAACAACTGTAATCACACTATCAAAAAACACTTAGTTTTTAGTTAATTGTTAAAAATAAATAAAAATATTATTTTAATATATTTGTAAACAAAATAAACTTTAAAATTACAACTCTAAAAACAGATGCGCAAGTCGGAAGCTAACAGATACTTAATTCGGAAGCTGAAATTGCACTGGTGTTAAGGAAAGCATTAAAGCAAATCTCGGAAAAGGAAAAAGGAAGGCTGAGAACACCAATGGCTTAAAGTAAACCGCAAAAAAGAAAGAAAGAAGAAAGGAAAAGGGAAGAGGGAGGCTGAGAATACCAATAGTCTATAAAAGAGTAAGGATATCGATGTTCTTTACACTTAGAACTTCAGCCTTTAATTTCCTCTCCATCGGTTATACCATCCTCATTCTGTCTTCAACTCTGGCCTTACGATTCTTGGAATTTCAGGTGATGATCTTCTTGCCACTTTTAACTGATGTTAATTCTATCATTTTATAAACAAAAAGGCCCTGGTGTTTTATCATAATATATATTAATTTTCTCCACTTTCAAACCTTGATATCTGCATGCATGTTTATAAATTGAGTCCGAGTTGTTGAGTATGATCTATGGTTGCCCTATCCCCCAAACTTGTTGTGAAAGAAAAGTTACCTTCTTTTTTATCTTTTTTTACATTTAGCCTAGCGAGTCTCATGATGATCCAGTTCAGGTTAACGTTCTTAGACTGAAATGGCATCTGAATCTTGATTGTTAGCTAGGAAGGAATCAAAGTATTTGATTTGTAATTCGGATATGGTACTCTTTTAACTTGCTTATCTTTTCGAAATTTCATCTGCCTGGGTTTTTTCCTCCAGCGTATGAACAATTTATGGACGCCATTTTCTTGATGTAGGTGTAGAAATGGAAGAACGAAAGTGGGAGGATTTAGAGTTTGACTGCTTAGTGAATGTGCTTGGAAGGGTGGGCATGGAATCGCTTCTGTTACATGTCCCTTTTGTGTGCAGGTCATGGTACGAAGCCAGCCTTAATCCTTCGTGCTGGAAGCATCTTGTTTTCCCTCAAGATATGCACACAAATTGGGATGTTGAAAATGTTACCTTGATTGATAAATTCGAGGCTTATTATGCAATTCGTACATGTTCTGAGGATGCGTTTATCAAATTTGTTGTTGGTCGTAGCCATGGGAGTTGCACTGATCTTTCTCTTCCGAGTGACTGTTCAGAAGAGGTTTTAAATTACATTGCAGATGAGTAAGTTCTCTTCCCTTCACAAAACCTTCGTTGTGAAACCTGCAGCGATATATATAATTTACATACTACAACAACCCAACACTAGAATATATATAAAAATGCTATTTGAGAGTAATTTACATACTCTTTTTACTATCATTTTTCTTAAAACTGTCACCGCTCTGCATATTTTAAGATTGTTGTGAAGTATACATTGAAGATGAGAAGGTTTAATGATTCTTTTCAGGTGTCCTGCCTTGATTTCTCTGTCATTGGCCGCTGATCATCCTGTAAGCAGTGAATCTTTATCCATTCTTCCGACCCTCATTGGGAAGTGGGAAAATTTGGAGAGTTTGTGGCTCGGAAGTTCTGACAACCTGGTAAATATAATAACCCAAATCAGCCTCGCCTGCAGTAAATTTTCTAGCCTGAATGTATCATTTGCAACCATTGGGGAAAAAGAGGCATCAACAATTGTCACTAATCTTCCAAATATAAAGTCCCTGATTCTCAGGGGGGCAGGGCTCGATTTGGAGAATCTAGTGATAATACTGCAAGGATGCAGAAACCTCGTACATTTAGATGTACGCGACTGCACAGGTTTTATCTCTGATGATGAAAGGGTTCTGGAGCTCGCTTCGAACATCAAGACATTCATGTGTGAAGGTTCAATGCTGGACTATTACGATTACGGTTACGAGGATTGTTTTTTTAATAAATGCATCGTATTGAAGTAGAAGTTGTTTTTATAAGGTTGTGTTAAAATAAGATTTAGTGTAATCCGGAAAAAAAAACATTAATTGCTACGATAAAATTATCTTCTTTTTGAGGGGTAGAATAGTCTTTTTTACGTGAGAAATTGGTTATTGTTAAATTCATAGGGCCATGTTGATCTTTGTATTTTTCCACCACAGTGTAATAGTGGTTGGATGATATTATCTGTTTTTTATTCAAAATAATGCATTTTAAATAGAAATCAAACTTCTCCTCATAATCGAAAGAGAAGAGGGGGAAACTGTCTGCCGGGGGTGATAGGACCACATTCAAATTACACGTGTCACTTAGGGAGGAAGAGGAAATTGAGGCGCGCCCGGAGACACGATGGAATGCTATGCCACCGCATGTGCCGTCCAAAGGACGCTTGCGGGCGGAATACAGAAGGCGCACGCACCTGTTGTGTTCCGGACAAAGTAATATTAAAAAATATATCAATTACCCATATACTCTGTACCCATCGGTATCTACAAAAAATTGGGGGTGCAAATACTGGAAACCCCTAGTGCCAGGTGTTGTTTTTAATTGTTTTTTTGGGGCTATTTTCATCATTTCATCGCGCAACAAATTGGAAAATATCATCCATGTCACAAGAAAAATCGAAAATACCCCCGGTCCTGGAGGCTTAAAATTTTCGAACCTGCAGGTAAAATAAGAATTTATTTCTGTAGCAATAAACAGTGAACTATGTCGGTGAATAATGAAGAAGTGCACAGTAAAAGGGTCAGTGGATTTATTTTATAGGTAATATATATATATGTCAACTACTATAAATTTGCAATGGTAAGAGTAGAAAAATCGCCTCCATTGTTTGAAGAAAATAAAACCAACTTAAACTAGATTGATAATTTAACAGGATATCCAATTGTTTGCTCCTTGAACTCATCAACAAAAGCTGTGAGATTTGACATCATTGCTATACTGGCTTCTTCTCCCACGGTTATCTCATGCAGCCTCGTTAACTTATCGTTCATCTCACGATCTTCCATCACCCTCCTCAAGCCTTGTTCCACTTCTTTTTCCCCAAATCCATTGATCTTCACTCCAATTCTCCATTTCTCAGTTATGTATGCACAATTCACAAACTGGTCTCCAGCAACTGGATAGCATATAAGGCATTTTCGGCACTGTATTGCTTCCATTGTTGAATTCCACCCACAATGTGTGAGATAGCACATTACAGCCTGGTGTTGCAATACTTTCAGCTGTGGTGCCCATGACACCACTTTACCTTGCTCCGACACTCTTTCTATGTATCCGACAGGTAGCCCGCCGTGCCAAGTAGGCCCTAACACCCAGATAAAAGGCTGTCCCAATGCTTCAAGTGTCAAGGCAAGTTTTTTCACTTTTCCATCTCCTATTGGGCTAACCCAGCTTCCGAATGAAATGTAAAGAACCGAGCCAGGCTTTTGCTTGTCTAGCCATTGCAGGCAGCTCATATCTTCTTCCCAGAAGCTAGGGTTTTTGACTAGTGGACGCTTGCTCAATGCTCCAACTTGGAAAATGAGTGGTTGACTCGGAGAGTTCTCTAGCAACGCACCGTTTTGTGGTTTGTCATGACCCATGCATTCCTTCGGAAAGGAACTCACGAGTAGCCATGAAAGCTTTCTTGATCGATCTAAGGTTCTTTTCCAAAACTTGAACCTTGCTTTCCTTGAAGCTGGAGTTCCAATCAGCCATGGAAGATCTTCAGTAGATAGCAAAGGTTGGTTAGGTAGAAAGCATAATGGACCTGGATGTTGAGGACTTCCTGCCAAATGCCATCAAGCACTTTAAAAACTCATAGCACGCATGTGCAACCTTATACCAATTCATTTAACATATCAGATAGAAATATTGTATTAGAAAACTTGGAAGATTAAAATATACAAATACTTTGACATTTGCTGGGGGTTTTGCTAGCCTGATCGATGCAAAATTATATATATATATATATATATATATATATATATATATTCTTTAGATGATAAATAATTAATATGATATAAATATAGTAATAAACTCGACATGTGGAATAAGTGATCTACATTCAACAATGACTCCAAACTTCACTATTTTATGGTCTTTGTAAAATCCAAAGTTTAAGCAATAAATGTTGTCCTAAATTACTGATCATGGACACAACTTCTATGGGATTTTGTTCGCATGAAAGCTGACCTAATGGATTTTGTTTTATTTTGGTTAGTTGCTGTGAATAAAACAGTGTTGTTCCGTACACTTTGACCTTCCTCTGCATGAAAACTTCTGTTCACAATCATGCAAAGCAATTATGGAAATCTTATCATATTACTCTGCATGATAGTCATTGTTTTAAAATAATTCTTTGTCTGTTGACCCGGCAAATTTGCTCCAGACATTATCTCTGCATGTGTCTGCCTAGTTTGTTCTAAGGAATAAATTAAGAAAATAGTAAACCATGTTAACATCAGCCTGGGCGGTGGATATGCCAGTTATCTGTGTTGTTTATTAGATTTGTGTTCTTGAATTCACCGATTAAGAAATAAAATGCATTAAATTAGCTTTAATCTGATTGATAAAATAGCTACCCATTTCATCACAGTTGTTATATAAATCCCACTACATATATATATACTCGATCACTCGAACTCGGTTCCTTGCAAACTTGGCACCACGGTTCAATCATGGTTTTTTTTTTTTTTTAAAAAAAAGAGTTCATTTAATTTAATCGTCAGATCAAGGCCAAAGAGATGATCATGATGGGATTGTAAGTAAATGACATACCAGTTTCAGAGATAAGGCCGGTCCTAACCATGTCAGGAATGGCTGCAATTAACTGGTATGTAGCAAGCATGGCAGGCCAAAATCCAGCCACCGGAACCCCACGGCGATGGCCAACTTCAATAGCCCAGGAAGCTAACAAATCAACCACCATGAACGCCACCACTTCACCATGCTCGTTGAATTTGCGAACCAGACCGTCCAAGTGAGCTGGCATGCTGGTTTCCATGGCTTTCTCGATAGCAAAGAAGTCACGGGGCACGTCCATTTCCAACCCATCTTCTATTGAAATGCATGAAATATTGGACTGTGGGTCAATATCTGATATGATCCGACGGTGGATGAACTCGGGGGTGACCATCACTGGCTCGAACCCATGGTCAATAAAGGCTGAGGCTAGCTTGAGCATGGGAGTAACATGACCCTGTGCTGGATATGGAACTAGAATGATTTTGGGTGTTTTTATGCACTTACTATTCCCCATACGTACCTTAATTTGTAACACTCAAAACTAGCTAGCTAGCTATTTTCTCTCGCCATTGGAATCGAAATGCTAGCTAGCTCAAATATATAGAGGGTGGGGAAAACTATAGTCAACTAAGCATGTTCTTAACACGTGTATTTATTAGTTTGTATGTCTAAATATATGATATGTCAAACTTTTCCGACAACAATTAAGATAAAAACCTCAAGGAAATCAACTTCAAATACCCTGTTTTTTGCTACTTAAATATGAATTCGAGTCTGATAGAATTATTGATATTCTATCGGATCTCGCAGTGTTAATATTGACGGTCCAAATTTTAGATAAATAAATTTAATTACAACATTACATTATATGCCTCTAGTCCAAATGTTAGGAACACGTGTAAACATGTTGAAAAGTATTAGGTACAATGTCACCACGCAAAGGGGTCTATAAAAGCGTACAATTTAAAGGAGAGCAAGTGGCTCCATGGATACCCCCACAGGCCACGATGATGGAGGCATGGGCGGTGTCCCTGCACGTGACAATATGTCATTCTCCATTTGTAACATTTATGTCATGCCACATTGCCATGAGACCACATCTTTTTTTTTATTATTATTATTATTATTAAAATGATTTTTGAGTTTAGTTTATGTGTATTTCAATTAATTTTATAGATTTTAAAGTTAATAATTATATAAAATTCTAATGATTATTATATTAACAATCACAAAACTCAAACATAAAATTATATAAAAAAAATTATTTTAATATCAAACTCTTACCACTCAGTATAAATTTAAAAAATAACTGCAACCACATTTCCAATCATAACCTAAATCAATTAATAGAAGATAGGAGCATGCTTTTTCTTCTTCTTTTTGGTATCGAAGATTCTGAACATCTCCAACTTGGCTTCTTTTAGCAAGGGGATAGGCTAAGCACCTTAGGTGTCCAACACTCTTATTTTGCTTTATTTTATCAATATTCTACTTTTGTTTCTACAAATTATAGCTACTAAATCAAAGTTGGTTGATGTAGTGTAAGATAGCAAATTAATTTGAATCTATCAAGAAAAAATCTAAAGTTAAATCATGATGTTTAGGTAGAGAAAAAACAAAATTACTGATTAGATCAAGAATTAACCCACCAAGTTAAATATATGAATTATAAATTTATTTATTTTCCATATATACCCCATGGGCATTTTAATAATAGTGTTTGAAATTTATATAGATAGATAGATAGATATAGATATTAACTATAAAATAAATCCCGTGATCCGCACATCTTCACTGTTTATTTAATATGGTTTACTATTCATTGTTACAGTAAAAATTTCATTTATATATAATTTTATGTGTCGACTATAACTGTTCTTGAATAATTGATACTTATTTCAACTCACATCACTTCATCCATCGAACTTGTAATAATGAACACTCATCCATATCTTGTTTTAAGAACTCGGATGACCATTCTTATAATAATCTGCCGGGGCGTGTTGTTTTCTCCTCCCAATTATTGGGTTTTTGAACTTGAATTTGAATTTGGTCGACATTTTTTGTTTTTTGTGTCCATGTTTAGGTGTTTCTATCCCTTTATCTCACTTTGTAAATCATATTATTTTTAAAAAATAAATTAAAAGTCGGAAAGTTTGTCAAATAATTAAAAATCTCTTGTGCAATTGTACCTAATATATGTTTATTTAAAAGAATCCACTACACTGCCTACGAGGAAATAAATTTGTACACACCTTCTTGATTAAAAATCTATTGCGCGGTTGTGCTCATCTTCTTGATTAAGAGATGCCAAAGAAAAGTTTGATGAGATCTATCCTTTGATTTAATTATATTACAGTCAGATTGCATTTAAAGATATTACAAATTATTTTTTTGCATCTACCAATCAATACGAGAAGAAATAATTAAGAGGATTAAGCCACACATGCTTGACTTTACAACATTAATCGATCCCTTGAATTCAGACCTTATGTTTTGTTTGATACTATGAGCACTCATTATCTAAAATATAATGGTCGTGCTGAGCACTTTTCATTGTGTATATAGACATAGTTTATTTACTAATTTAATGTTGTGCATAAATGAACAAAAATGCAAGGAACGAAAAGAATTAAGTAACAGAAACAAAAACTTGAGGCGTGCTTAGCACTGTTCTTAAAGATATTTCCCCAATAATGAGGTACCCTCCAGGATTCAACAAGTTCTTCCTCAAAGAGGGGAACAGAACAACAACAAAGAAATTTAACAAGAGAAGCCCAGCAAATTAGATGAAGAAGAAGAAGAGAAGTATTTTCGGATGATCTTGTTTGAAGAATCTGCATGATATTTATAGGTTACTATAATGTAACAGCCATATTTATGAAATTAAAGTGGTTGTTACAATAATTTAAAATTAAAGTTGTTATAATAATTTAAATTTAAATTTAAATTATAGAATTTATGTTTACAATAATTATGATAACCAAAACCGAAAATGCTTTCAAATTTTGAACTATTAGAAAATAATTTTCAAAGGTTATAAATTTAATGTTTTTTGTTTAAGGGTTATCAAAATATTTTAACAAAACAACAAAAAGATTTCAGAGGGTATAGGCGTTGTCTCGCGCGCAGGGGGGGTGAATCAGAGGTTTTCCTCTTACTCAACTCATCCTCATGTGCGCGAGCTCACTTCTACTTTCTTTGTTGGTTACTACCCCATTTTAAGTTTTAGTATATGAACACTTAATGAGAGTCTTTTTTTACCAATGTGAGATAGTAGGTCCTATATATACTCTCTACATTCAAGGGGTCTTTTGTGTTTTACCAATGTGGGGATAGTCTTTTGAAATATCTATTTATAGTTTTTACAACATTTAACCCTCGGAACCGGGGTATTTTTTGACAATTGAAGGGGACATGTATGGTATTTCTGATTTCTTTACACAGTAAAACTACTATTTTACCCCTGAGTGCTGACAAAAGAACGCGAAACAGGGGGTGTTGTAGGCTTTTCACAAATTCGTGCATAGCGAAATTACAGAATTACCCTAAAAAAGACAAAAAAGAACTCTAGGAGTTGGGGGTACTGTGATACTTTAATCATCAGTTTTTTCGTGATTATCGCTTGGTCTAGGAGTGTATAGGTAATTAACAATTTTTATTTTATTTATTTTCGGAAACACTAATGGCGCGTCGTGTGGACCCTCCAGCAGTGGTTCGCGTGTGCACGCCATTCAGGCTGTGTGTGCTTCTTCGTTTGGTGGAGAAAATTGATTGTCTGCCATATCACCAGGTGCACTGTCATGTCCCCTGTCTTCTGATAAGGCGTGCGTCGGTGGAAGGTGGTTGGTGCATCGCCGATGAACGGTTTTTAGGTTTTTCTCTCTCCTATCACCGTAAATTACATGTAGGTCCTTCATGTTTATGATTGTTTTAATTTAGTCCCTACTCTTTTGATTTTAGTTTTACATGACTTTATCTAGACAACAAAGCAATTGCATCGATCGAAAATGTTGTCGTTAACTTTAAAACCTGTGAGCGTAGTCAAAATACATGCAAGTTGTACCAACATGATGAATTATATTTGGGGGCCTTTAACTAGACAGCAAGGCAATTGCATCGAGGAATACAGCTCGAAAATATTCCACAGGAGACCGGCATGATGAAGTATCTTCATATCTCCATAGCTTTCTGGCCATAGAAAGAGGCTTGGCTCTGTCATATTCCTTTAAAATCACAGGGGAGGAAAACGTGCATTCAAAATGCTTGTCATTTCATGGAACTCCACTCATTCTTCTGTGAACGTTCTATTCCAGACAAGGGATGGCATGCGCCACGGGAAGGTTCGGGATAAGCTGTACTCCACTCGTCGTTGTGCCGTATAGAATTATTTAACACTTGGTTTCGGAAGTGTTTTTTTGTGTTTTAAATTAAATTTTTTAAATAATTTTAGATATTTTGATGTGATCATGTCAATAATAAATTAAAAAAAATATAATTTTGATCAAAATCAATTTTAAAAATAACAATAACCATAATACAAAACATGTAAATAACTAAGATCGGGGTGAGGAGATTGTATATTTTATTTCCCTGTCGATTTTGTGAGTGAATTGTTTTGTAGAAGGATCATGACCCAAGAACTGAAAGTGGGCATGCAAAAGGTAGACCTCAAGTCAAGCTTATCAAACAAAATTATCCTGCCCAATTTCAAGGAAAAAGGTTGTGTGAAAGTTGCACGAATATTTTTGACCCGTGCTAGCCATCATGGGGAAGCGTTCTTTAGATGCTTTAGAAAGAAGGAGGAAATAAAGTTGCTCACGTAAATAACATTTAGTTGTTCTGATTTTTTTATTGGAATGAATATTCTGATTTCAAAGTGTTTTGATATGCTGTTTTGGAGTTGTGCTGTTCATATATAATTAAAATATTAATTTAACAAGAATAATTAAAATTCAAGATAGATTAACTTTAAATTATACAATATAAACACAAAATCAAACAAACATAAGAAAAAATCACAAGTTAATCAAAATAAAGAGGATTTTAAGGCCAGAACGGCCACCCAGAACGGTACTGGGACGTTCCGGCCGGAATTTCCGGAACCGGACCAGAATTAAAACCGAGATGAAAACGACGTCGTTTCATCTCGGTTTTTTCAACGGAACGGAACATTTCAGTCGTTCCGGGAGGAACGGAACGAAATTGACAACTTTGGGTGTAAACGTGAATTTCATGCGTGCATTGTGTTTTGCAATGTTTTTCAGAAATAATTTCGAGAAAAAAAAATTATTTTTTGTTTGAAATTATTTTTTTATGTTTTTATTCTCATAATCTATAATACATGACAAACATGAAATCTTGACATTTGGGCTCATTTAAGTGGGCTCAAATCTAACTGGTTAGCTGGGCCGATTATCTGTTTCGAGTGTTATGTCATTTTGCCCTCTTAAGGCCCATTCTCTACAAAGTTCTTGGTCCATGCTGGCATTTTTTCTCGACACTTCAACAATAACCTCTGCTCATAAATGCATAATTCAAAAATATTTTACTATCTAGTTATTATTTATTAACCTTGATATAAAGCATCGGATTCCATGTTTTTTATATTAAAATAATAATTATCGACTCCTGAAAAAAGATTAAAAAATAAGATCTAATATAGAAAATACAATGCATTACATGTATATATAATCATTATACTTCAACCAGGTTATATGTTGTTGTTTTTTCACCATTTTTTCTAATTTTAAAACTCGAAGCTTGTTTGATTATTGTGACCCAATACAAATAAAAAGAAGAAAAATTAAAGGAAATCAAAAATTAATTCCATGACCCATTTTTGAGTGTTTATCTTCACATTTTTAAAAAAAAATTATATAATTTTGAATTGTTTTATGTGTTAATATTACAATTTTAAAATAAAAATTATTATTTTAATATATTTTTAAACAAAGAATATTTTAAAAAATATTTGTTATTATAATTTGAAAATGTGTGTGTGAGAGAGAGAGGGAGGGAGGGAGCGAGCGAGTTAATGTTCTTCTTCTTGCGCGGAAGCCTTCATGGGTCAAAAGTTGACCTCTCTAGACCATTGCATAGACACTTTATCAATCTTTTATTTAATTTTTATTAAATAATATAATATGTTTAATAGTGTAATGAGTTAATCTCTAAAATATTTTTCACTAAAAATCATATTGAATCATATTTTTATTTTTTTTAAAAAATATTTTTTAATCAGTATATCGATATGATGAAATTATCTCACGATTCTCACCTAAAGATTTAATTTTTTAAATGAAATTTCAATATATAATTTATATTATTTTTAAACACATTTCCTCTACTCAAAGTTATTTATACTTAAAATTTCCAGAGACTGTGCATGTTCTCATTACCTTGTATTTAATTTAAAATAAGGATAATAAAAACAAATCTCTAATGCCATGTCATAATTTCAAAATATATTTTATATTATTTTTTAACCATCAAAATAATTAGAGATTTGATAACACGAAACACCACCAAAGAATTCGTATCAATTGACAACAAATATTGATATTCTTACATTACAAGTCATTTAAATATCGGCACGTTCTTATCTAACCGCAACAAATTATATTCTGCCACTTGTCATGCACAGCCCGATCGTGGAGGATTCTTCAAAGTTCCAGCGTGTCAAAAGTCAAAGAAGTTCATAATAGCACGGGCCACGTAGGAGCTTTCCAGCAGACAAGAATTTATGCCTTCACCCTCTCCTCTTTTGTCAAGAGTGACGCATTACGCATTACTGACACACAGATTACCGTTCTATAAATATCTTTTTCAATCAATTTTAAAAATTAACTTCTTTACATCACACCTTACATCATTGATTTTCAAACTAATTTGCTTCCTATTAATTTTTATTTTCTCAATAACTCTATTTATTTTCCTAATTAATTTATAATCTCGAATTCTAAATTAAACGTATAGAATATATATATATATATATATATTCTTCATAGTTTTTAAAATCACAATCATAATCATAAACCCACTTTAATTTGATATATTATTCTCTGACTTGCTGTGAAATGTATTATTCTATTCAGGATATTTTGTGTGTTTTTTTATTAATAAAACAATATTATTTTTAATTTTTCTTTCAAAAATATCTTAGCTTGGATAGATAGATTTGAATCTCCATGAATTAATATCAATAATCTTTAAATTGACCCAGAACAAATCTGGCAACAGTAATTAAAATTATCTTTTTTATCATGTATTTAGACATAAAATTCATAAATTAAGAGCCTGTTTGGGAGGACGGTTGTATCGTCATTTCTCCCAAATTTGAAAATTTAAATTCATTTTAAATAAATTTTTTATGTTTTTAAATCATTTTGATGTACTGATATAAAAATTTATTTTTAAAAATAAAAAATATTATTTTAATATATTTATAAATAAAAATTATTTTAAAAAATAACCTTCATACTAAGCAACCGAAGACATTATCAATACAATTTAAAAAGTCGGGGGTGGTAACTAGTAAGTACTGTTTTTTCATTCAATTTTTTTTATTGGTTCCATTTTTTTGTTTGAGTGAAAATTTAGAATTTTTACTTTTTATTTAACAAACCCAACCTTTTTGGCGACAGTAAATCACTAATATGGATAATATATATTGTTAAGGAGTTGTCTCATCTAAAAGCTTAACATTAGAAGTGAAGTCTCAGAATATGATTCGTATCATTCTCTAACATACACCCTCAAATGACAACCTTTTGAGCTTGAAACTTGTACATACCAATACTACTTTGTGTTTGAATTTTATCAAATAGAATGGGGCTAGTAAGATTTGAACTCGTGACCACGGGATAAACAAGACTCTGATACCATATTAAGAAATCATGTCACCTAAAAGTTTAAATTTACAAGTAATACCTATGTTATGATTTACATCATTATTTAATATATATATATATATATATATATTAAATAATGATATAAATATAGTGTCTATCGACATTAATTAGAGGAATCTATTTTAATGCTGTAATCTTAAATATGATAATAAAAAAAAAACAGGTTCTTCACGCGGATGTGGCCGCCCTCGCTGTCCTCTCCGAGGAAGGAAACACCATCTCCATCTTATAAATAGGTTAGATGTTATCAAAGCAACAACTCCATCTTCTTCAACTGCTACTACCTAACCTCTCCTCATCCTCATCCTCATATCTTCCTTCTTTAGTTACTCTCATTTTGCTTCTGCTTGTCAGCAGTTTCCTTCAAACATGAGTCAGAATCATGCTACTGGTAATCCGTAATCTCGAGTTTCTTTCAGACATGATTCATTATAGACATCGTGAAGTTTGCCCTTTGTTTGTACTTTGTTAATCTTTATGTTCTGTCGAATTATATTGTCTAGATGGGAAGGATATTGCATTCTAAAGCTAGACCTGTAGAAGAACATAGCTTTAATGTCCAAATACTATAGTGCTAGGTACAGAGTTTTTCATCTTCGTCTTTGCCTTCCTGTGTCAAAATTCATGAGCTCTTGACATATCACAAATTTGGTAGTTGACTAATAAATCACAAATTTGGTATCTTCTGTTAATTTCTACCCCTTGTGATAGATTGCAGCAAGCATGATTGCTTATATAGGTTTCTTGATTCCTTTTCACAATTTCTTATTCGATTATATAATACTAATCGAGATTACAAAAATTAATTGGCAGTGGCGTATCCTCCTTCACCAGCAGCACCACCACCACCTGGCTATCCAACCAAGGATGGCGAAACCCACCTGCAAAATCCTGTTCCTGTGGAGACCAAATCCAGGGGAGATGGCTTCTGGAAAGGATGGTAAGCTCACTTATCATTTTTTTAATCTCTAGTGGGATTAGTCAACGTAATTATCTGTTTGCTTCCATGCTATTGAGTGTGGAATGAACTGTATATTGTAATGCAGCCAAACAAATATCCAACGTAATTTTCTTGCAGTCTTGGTGCCCTGTGTTGCTGCTGTGCCTTGGACGCTTGCTTCTAGGATTGATGGAGTTTCCTACAAGATTGGTGTTTTATTTGTGTTCTGCTCCATGCAAATATTCTTTTTCAGGATTTTCGTTGTAATAGAATGTGACCATGTGACGTGGCTAGATGATCTCTTAGACTATTTTGATGTAATAAATTATTTTGTCGTATAGTTATACGAGGCCTCGGTGGCACTATATTTTTTCAACGCATAAAAATATTAATTGTATTTTTATTATAATATATATTTGGTCAAAATAATAAATTTGTACAAAATTTCTGTGAAAGTGCAAGTTTTCTATAAAATATATGAATTTTAGTCGATATAAATTTATTTGTTTAGCAGATTTTAACGAAATAACCAACATAAAACTATTATCATCGTTAAAAAAAGTAAGAACATTCAAATATATGAATTATTAAAATCATTGTATTAAGATTAACTTATTTTTCTAATTCAATTTAAATCACATTTAAAAACAAAACATAAATTGTGAAAAGACACTGTAATAATCAAATATAAAAAATAAGTAGTCAATTTTCTATCCATAAAAAGACGAAAACATAAATTGAAAATCTATCTCTACATTACTATTATTTTCATTACTGTAACAATTAAAATTATTATCAACATTATTGTTTAAACAATTAAAATCATTAAATTTCCCTGAAAAATAAAAAAAATCAAAACATTTTAGCAAAAAAAACAATCATTATTATTGCACAAACAATAAAATCATCTAATCTGAAAAGCAGATAAAATAACAAAAAACACAAAAAATGAATAAAGGGATAAAAGGAGCAATATTAATTTTAAAATTATCACCAACATAAATTAAAATATCATAATGGAACCTAATAAAAATAAAACTTCGACAAAAAATGAACCAAAAAAATAATAATCTAAAAGCATAAATGAATAAATACGGATAAAAAATAAACATTGTCCAAGAAGGACCGGGAAAAAAGAAAGGAATGAACACTAAATAAAATTTTAAAAGAATAAGTGTTAAATTAATATATATATATAATTAATTCCAAATGAATGACAATATTGCAAGAAATCAAAACCTTGAGACCGAAAAATAATAAAGAGATTTTTAAAAACAAAATGCAGTGTAACCAACATAAATTAAAATTTCATAATAGAACCGATTAAAAATAAAACCTCAACAAAAAAATAAAGACAAAACAATTAAAAAAGAAAAACCAAAAGCATAAATATGGACAAAAAATAAATATTGTCCAAGAAGGACCAAAAGACCAAAGAAATTAATAGCAAATAAAAAATTAAAAGAATAAGCACCAAAATGAATATATATATATATATATTCATATATAATTGAATGGAAAAAATGAAATAAATCAAAATTTGGGGACTAAAAAACAATAAAGGGATTTAAAAAAATCAATATAGTGCAATTATTGAAAAAATTAAAAGAATAAGGACCGAAATTAAACTAAACATATATGACCAATTTCAATTAGAAGATAAAATCAGAATAAATTAAAACTTGCACACCAAAATTATTAAAGGAATAAAAAACAGACCAAAAATCAAAAGTTCTAATATATATATATATAGTTGTTTTAAAATTATCCCAAAAAAATAATAAGTTTTTTAATGTTTTTAAATCATTTTCATGTGATGACGTTAAAAATGATTTTAAAAAAATTATTATTATTTTAATATATTTATATATAATTGTTTTTTTTAAGAAATCAATCACCTTTCCAATCAAAATAGAAATGTGTTGAGAGTGGGATTCGAACTCGTGCACTGTTGGATTAATATGGCACCTTAGACCAACTTGGCCATGTCAATGTCTTTCTCGACAATATATTCATAGTATCTTTATTGTACGCTAAATGGAAATGCGTTGAGAGTGAGATTCGAACCCGTGCCCTCTTAGATTAATTTGGTGTCTTAGATAACTAGGATACCTCAATATCCGTTCACCTTTCTTGAAAATATATATTAATTGTAATGTTTACTGTCACAATGAATAGTAATCTAAGAGTGTGTGAACAATAGAACAATGAATAGGAAAAGGCCTACGTCTTTTATATTTTAGTTAATGTTTTGTTTTTATGTCATTAATTTTTTGGTGTGTTGACTGTGTATTACTTTGGAGTTCAGACAGTCATTGGAAAAGCTGATACAATTGACAGTGCCTTCACGTCATATTTTCCTCCTCCCCAACCCTTAACGACCGCCACTAGATTAATCAAAGTTGTTAATTCCATTTCGGTTAGTGAATGTTTTGGTTTTCAAGAGTTTTGATGTCTCATTTTGGGTTGTACTGTTTATTTATATATGTGTGTGTGTATTAATTAAAAAAAAATTTAGTTTAAATCCAAAAATAAAATTATTTAGAATTATGCAATTTAAATTTCAAACATAAGTAAAAAATATAAAAGTTGAACTGATATATCTCAGCCGACTTGATAAATTCAAAGGTAACATAAAAAATTGATAAAAATATAGTTTAATTAAAAAATCAAGTTGACATCTTAAAAAATATTGAAACAACAATATATTGAATCAATTCGATTTAACCTTTCAAATGTGTGACCTCCATTATAATACCATAATATCTTTAAATATAGCAAGTCAAATCAAATTATAAATTTCAATCCGTAATAAACTTGTTGTTGAATGATGAAATTGAGAAAAAAATTAATCTATAAAAAGACAATAAAATAATTTTTTTGAACAAAATTATGAACATGTATAATATTCTGGCAATGTCATCATCAATCTCGTAAGGTCATTACATTCTCTAATTGCTCTGATTTTTTGACATAATATTCTGACAATGTCACCATCAATCTCGTAAGTCATTACATTCTTATATATATATATATATATATATATATATATATATATATATATATATATATATATATATATGTCAAGAGATTCCTCGTAAAATTTCATCTCAATTTACTGTCAGATAAAGAGATATGATTGATATGGTAAAATTATTCATTATTTAAAACAAAAAAAACACTATTTGGCTGGAACAGAACGGGCAGAACAAAACCAGAATATTCCGGCCGGAATTTAGGCAAAATTTTCGAAACATGTCAAAATTTTAAATAAAATAAAAATTATGCTATTTTATTTCTTTTTTTAACTGATACCAAAACAATATAAACAATATTGATTGTTCACTTTGTAGCATCATATGTTCTCTCATCAGTTTTTTATCCATGCACCCAAAATTATGCACAAACTACCCCCTCTTTTTGGTGCTGAATTTCAATTATATCCACAACCAGTTCATTTTAATTACAATTTTTTTAAGCACAAACTGGATCTTTTATACAAACTGGATTTTTTTTTAATTTAATCATTTCACATTAAATTAATTTAGAATTATGTTCGATGAATCTATACAAAGCTCTTGTAATGTTAATACTATTTTTTTCATATTTCTCAATTTATTTTATTAAAAAATGAAAAAAACTGTTCATCTTGTAATATAATATTTCTTAATTATATATAAAACGTTAATTAAGGGCCTGCATTAATTAAGTATAATAAATACAGTAAACAGTTAGTGTGGATCGACATTAATTAAGGGCCTGCATTATGGAATTTATTTTAATGCCGTAATCTTAAATATAATAAATAAATAATAGGTTCTTCACGCGTGTGGCCGCCCTCGCTTTCCTCTCCGAGGAAGGAAACACCAACTCCACCTTATATATAGGTTAGATGTTATCATAGCAACAACTCCATCTTCTTCAACTGCTACTACCTAATCTTTCCTCATTCTCATATCTTCCTTCTTTAATAACTCTCATTTTGCTTCTGCTTCTCAACAGTTTCCTTCAAACATGAGTCAGAATCAGGCTACAGGTAATCCGTAATCTCAAGTTCTCTTCAGACATGGTTGATTGTAGACATCATGGAGTTTGCTCTTGAAGCCCTTTGTTTGTACTTTGTTAATCTTTATGTTCTATCGAATTATACTGTCTCGATGGGAAGGATATTGCATTCTAAAGCTAGACCTGTAGAAGAACATAGCTTTAATGTCCAAATACTATAGTGCTAGGTACAGAGTTTTTCATCTTCGTCTTTGCCTTCCTGTGTCAAAATTCATGAGCTCTTGACAGATCCTAGCTCAGTCTTAGTTGGGGTGTTATCATCTTGAAAAATCAATTATGTTTCTAATCTGATATTTCATCATGTTGCACGATTCAATCTTTGCTTAGTCCCAACTTGAATGGCAATCTGTTTTTTCCTGTGATTCTCTTAGAAAACAATCAGGGGCAATTGCTTTATTTATTATTTCACTAAAGAATTTCGCTTCATTTTCTGAGTCAGAGTCGAATTTGGTAGTGAGTAACTAAGTTAATCACAAATTTGTTAACTGTCATTAATTTCTTCCCCTTGTGATAAATTGCAGCAAGTACGATTGCTTATATAGATTCCTTGATTCTCTTTCACAATAATTTTATATTTTATATTGGATTATATAGTACTAATCGAGATTGCAAAACTTAATTGGCAGTGGCATATCCTCCTCCACCAGCACCAACTGGTCCTAGTGCATATTCAGCAGCCCCACCACCAGCTGGCTATCCAACCATAGATGGCCAAACCTACCTGCAAAATCCTATTCCTGTGAAGACCAAGTCCAGGGGAGATGGCTTCTGGAAAGGATGGTAAGCCCACTTATCATATGTTTAATCTCCAGTGGGATTACTCAACGTAATCATCTGTTTGCTTTCATACCGTTGAGTGTGGAACGAACTGTATATTGTAATATTGCCAGACACATATCCAGTGTTAAATGATAGTTATAACACTTGATACGAGGTGGGTGGGAGAGATCAGTCAATTGACCAATCTTCTTTAAAAATAAAACTCTTGAAATGATTTCGTTTTTCAAACTGTTTCATAGTAAAACCTAGTCTCTATCAGCGAGTCATTCTAATTTTGTTTACTTCCCTTGTCTTGCAGTTGTGCTGCCTTGTGTTGCTGTTGTGTCTTGGACGCTTGCTTCTGAGGATTGATGGAGTTTCCTAGAAGATTGATGTTTTATTTGTGTTCTGCTGCATGCAAATATGTTTTTTTCAGGATTTTCGTTGTAATAGAATGCGACCATGTGACGTGGCTTGATGATCTCTTGGACCCTTTTGATGTAATAAATTATTTTTTCATATAGTTGTGTGTTTCGTTTTTATGTCATTAGTTTTAGGGTGTGTTGACTGTGTATTACTTTGGAGTTCAGACAGTACAGCTGATACAATTGACAGTGCCTTTAGTCATGGTTTCCTCCTTCCCGGCTGAGTTGACCATGATGTATGTTTGTCATTGCGATCCCCATCGAAATTTAAAAAAATTTAAATAAATATGTTTTTATGTATTTTAAATCATTTTGATGTATTTCAGCACAATAAACACTTTGAAAAACTACTGCAACCACACTCCCAAACAGATAATACTTGATAGTTTGGTTTAAATTATGTTTATAATTTAAAAGGTTACCATTTACATCCTAGTACCTTTGCAGCACTCTATGAAAAATAAAAACTCTTTTTGGTGAGAGACCTCTCTCCTGGGAATTGTTCTCTGTACAATAAAGGAATTACTGGAAATAGCAAGTTCGAGGCAGCCCATAAAGCAATTTCTCTCTGGTTGCTATAAGTCATAGCCAGCTATCATTACCAGACTCCTTGCATCTCAGCCGTCCACATTCTAACATTCTCTCCCTTCATTTATAGGCAAGTTTGTCGAGGGCAGCCATTTCATCTTTTTTTACTCATTTGAGAGTTGCCACACTGTCGCAACCTTCATATATAAGTTGAATAAAATAAAAAAAATGTCAAGAATTGCATATGGGGTCTATATTTTTCTCTCCCGATCAACACTCCCCTCTATCTACAAAAGCATATCCAAAAAAACATTTTATAGTCTTTTCGGGCTGATTTGTCTATATATTATACTTATTACACCCTAAATATTTAATAAAATAGCAACTACGAAATTAACCCTCCAAAACGACAAAAAATAGGCGTCAGATTCGGAGGTATTTATGTATTTATCACAATGGTTTTTTCATAGTTATCGATGGGTCTAGAAGTGTATAGGTAATTGTGTATTATTTTATTATTATTTTTCGAAGACACTACAAGCGCGTTATATGGACACAGGTGCAGTGTTTCATGGGCAAGCTTGCGCATGCGCAACATTTTCGTGCCCCAAAACCATCTTCAACTGTTTCACATGGTGCAACGACATATCCTCTTCATCTCGGTAAGACGGGTGTCTGATTACGATGGCCGGTGAAACTTTGGTGGACCAGTTTAAGTTTTCTCTCTCTCCTGCCGTCCAAAAATATGCTTTGGTCCTTGAGGTTTGCGAAAGTTTTGTTTTGGTCCCTGTGCTTATGATTTCGCTTTTTATTACTATTTTTTCCAATATAGTTTTTGATTTGTTGCAATTGTGTCATTCAATTGAAACCGATTATATATGATGGGTTTCAATTTATTCCTTAGTCTTTTGATTTTTGGTTTGCTTTTGGTTATTTTAATTATGTTAGTATGCGTTTGATTGCTTCAAATTGGGTCCTCCAATTGAAATTTATCATATATTCTATCTTTCATTTCGGTCATTATTCTTTTAATTTTGTAAAAATATTAGACAACATTTTTTTAAAAATGTCTTTATTTATTTTGGTCTCATGGTATTATTTATTTCAATTTTGTCCTTCAATTGGATTTAATTATATAGTTTGTTTCAATTTGCTTTGATTGTGTCCTCCAATTGAAATTAGTCATGTATGCTACTTTTCATTTCAATCCCTATTCTTTTAATTTTTTTAACAGGATTGCACTTCATTTTTAAAATAATATATTTGTTTGTTTCGGTCCCAATATTTTTATTTGTTTCAATTTTGTCATTCGATTGAAATTAATTATATATTTTTATTTTTCATTTGGATCCTTATTCTTTGATTTTTTTTTATTTGCTATTAATTTCTTTGGTTTTTTCCGTCATTCTTAGACAACGTTTATTTTTTATCCGTATATTATACATTTATGCTTTTTGTTTTTGTTTTTAATTTTTGTAATTTTATTTTTTATTAGGGATTTGTTTTTATTTGGTTCAGTCCTGAAATTTTAATGTTGGTGATCATTATTAAAATTAATATTGCTCTCTTTTTCGTTTTTTTTTTATGTTATTTTTATTTGTCTTCAAATCAGATGGTTTTATAATTTTATTGTTTGTGCTATAATAATTATAATTTGAGTGATTATTTTGTTAAAACCTACTAAATAGATAATTTATATCGATTTAAAATTCATATATTATATAGAAAACTTGAACTTAACAAAAATTATGCATTGATGTTGTCATAGCAACATCAACAACATCTCTTCAACTGCTAATAACTCTCATTTTGCTTCTGCTTGCTGCTTGTCAACAGTTTCCTCCAAACATGAGTCAGAATCAGTCTACAGGTAATCCGTAATCTCAAGTTTTCTTCAGACATGACTGGATTATAGACTTCGTTAATCTATCTTCATGTTCTGTCGAATTATGTTGTCTAGATGGGAAGGATATTGCATTCTAAAACTAGACCTGTAGAAGAACACAGCTTTAATGTCCAGATACTTTAGTGCCAGGTACAGACTTTTCCATCTTCGTCTTTGCCTTCCACCGTCAAAATTCATGAGCTCCTGACATATCACAAATTTGGTAGTTGACTAATTAATCACAAATTTGGTATCTGCTGTTAATTTCTTCCCCTTGTATAGTTTTCTTGATTCTTTTTCACAATTATTTATTGGATTATATAGTACTAATCGAGATTACAAAAATTAATTGGCAGTGGCATATCCTCCTCCACCAGCACCAACTGGTCCTAGTGCATATTCATGATCAGCCCCACCACTCGCCGGCTATTCAACCAAGGATGGCCGAGCCTACCTGCAAAATCCTGTTCCTGTGGAGACTAAGTCCAGGGGAGATGACTTCTGGAAACGATGGTAAGCCCACTTACCATTTATTTATTTATTTTATCTCTAGTGGGATTAGTCAATGTAATTATCTTTTTGCTTCCATACCATTGAGTGTGGAATGAACTGTAATGGAGCCAAACAAATACACAATATTAAATGATAGTTATAATAGTCGATATGATTTGGCTGTGATTCAGGATACGGGTCGCGAGGTGGGTGAGAGACAAGTCAGTTGACCAATCTTTTATAAAAATAAAACTCTTGAAATGATGAGTTGTTTCATAAGGGTGTTTGAGATTGTGGTGCAGCTTAAAAAAAATACTCTAATTTAGTGTTTGGTTATTGTAAAAAGCAGAAATATAGCATGGGTTCCAAATAAAATTTTGTCCAAGAACTTCAGCGTAAGAAAAGCAGTTATTAGCTGGTTTTCTTGCGAACTAAGAGAGAGTCTTGCGAAAAAATATATTTTTAATATTAAAATAATCTAAAAATTAATTAAAATATAAATAAATTTATTATAAGGAGATCACAATATAATTTTTGCTTCGCAATTTTAACTTTATTTCAGATGATATTTTACCATAAATTGTTCTATGATCGCAGAGGTCTTCACAAATGGATTTAATTCGTGATGAAATTACAAGTAGTTTGATGAGAAAATGAAAACAAGTGTCTAATTTACTTGAATTATTAATTACATTTTAATAGTATGGCTATTAAATATTTAAAAAACAATATATATACTTTAAAAATTATTTTAAATTGCAGTTAAAATACTTTTCATGAAACTGTTTTTTTAAAACCTCAACTATAAAAATAAAAACAAAAACAATATCAAACACACCCTAAAACTCAATCTCTATCAGCGAGTTACAGATTCAACTCATTGGATCAAACCGGGATTTATAAGACTGTTAAATACAATAGAAAAAGAAGAGCTACACATGTTTTTCTTCTCGGTTGCGATCATGTGGATATTCTAAAAAACATTTGCCTCCTTTATCTTGCAGTCTTGTCACCCTGTGTTGCTGTGGTGCCTTAATTGGAGCTTGATCTTCAGAGCAAGTCCAATTGTAGGAGTATTTTTAAGAGCCAAATCTGTAAAATGACTCTTTAAATAGTGTTTATATGACTTTTTTGTTGATGTGTGCTCCAATGGTAAGAGCCATTTTTTTTATTTTAAATATAGTGCAATTATTTTGTATGTAGTTTAATTATGCAATTAATTATACAATTAATAGGAGTAAGTTATATAATTAAATAATTACTTTTGAAAAACCCTCCAACAATAAAATTATTTTTTTATTTATATTTAAATAAAAAAAATAAATTTAATTATAATTAAACAATCTGTTCAGACTCACCTATTTACGAATAAATACACAACAGTTTTAAACACAAAATTTAAACAGTTTATAAATCTAACGGTAAATTTAAAATATATAATTAAGCTAACTGATCAAGAAATTTCTAATTTACCAATTTTGTATAATTATTTTTTAATGCTAAATATTATTATTAATTACCCTCTCTCTCTTTTTTTTTTGCTAAATATTATTATTAATTACCCCTTATTTTTTCCTTTAAATATTATTATTAATTACCCCTTATTTTTTCCCTAAATATTATCATTAATTACCTTCCCACCCACCCACACCCACACACACTCACCCGAAACCCTACCCCTTTTATCACTATGGCCGCCCCCTCACTCTCACTTGGTCGCTCCATCTCTCACTCTCACTGAGCTCTCTCTCCTCCCATGGTCGTCCCTCTGTCACTGAGCTCCCTCTCCTCCCATGGCCGCCCCTTCTCACTCTCACTCGGCTCCCTCTCCTCCCATGGCCACCTCTTCTCACTCTCACTCGGCTCCCTCTCCTCCCATGGTCGCCCCTTCTCACTCTCACTCGGCTCCCTCTCCTTCCATGGCTGCATCCCACCTCTCATGCTCACTCTCACTCTGCTCCCCCCTCCCCTTCCATGGCTGCATTTTTATGCTGTGTTTTTTCAATTGTTTCAACTGTTGAATTCATTGTGTTTGTGTTCGGATTGGCTGGTCGATGCAACGGTCAAAAAGATTGGCAACGATCGGATTTTGGGTTTTGGCTCCCCGGCCAAAACCTGTGGGAATGACTCCTGAAATTAGAAGAGGCATTTTGCCTCTTCATTTGCCTCTCCCCGTTGGAGTGACAAATTTAACAAAAAAAGCCAAATTTTGCCTTTGCCTGCTGGGATGCCTCTCCCGTTGGACTTGCCCTTAGGATTGATGGAGTTTCCTAGAAGATTAATGTTTTATTTGTGTTCTGCTCCATGCATAGATGCTTTTCAGGATTTTTGTTGTAATAGAATGGGACCATGTGACGTGGCTTGATGTAATAAATTGTGTATTATTAATGTTCCATGCAGCTTGCTGGAAACTGTTTTTATTTAAAAATATATTAAAATAATATTTTTTTATTATTTTTAAAAGTTATTTTTGATATAAACATATCTAAAAATATATAAAAAAATTAAATTAATGCGCGAACATTATTGAATATGTTGATTTTGATAGATTTGTTAGCAGTTTTTGATCCATGCACCCGAAAATTATGCACAAACCACCCCATGTTTTTGGTGTTGAATTCCAATTATATCCCCAACCAGTTCATTTTATTTCAAGAAACAACAACACACTGAAGTCTTTCTAGTACTGAAATTCAATCTCCTGCACTTTCGAACACTCTAGACAAAACAAGTAGTGATTTGTACCCATACATGTTTAGAGAGAAGGACAACGACAAGCATGAGCTTGACAAACCTAAATCCAAATCACAAACCTATTCCTATTAAAGGATTTATATCCACTACTATCATAAGAATTATATCCAACAGACTGTCCCCGAGATTGAAACACTTGTGTGGAAGGTGATCGAGGTTTCGTAACAGTGTGCATAGCAGAAAGAAATGTGGAACTATCAGTTGTAACATTTTCGACAATAAGTTCCTCAGCAAGTAATTGAGACCTAAATTCCTTCAAAGAAATGACACTCTCTCTGCCTCTAACAACACACCTAAATGTATTATATTTTGCAGGTAAGCCATTCAAAGCCAGTATTAGTATATCCTCATCCACAAAAAATACAATCGTAGCAGCCAAATAATCCCTTGCCTCTTTAATTTTAAGAAGATATTGACTTATAATATCCATCCCTTTCCTCATATTCTGCAAATTGAACTTCATTTGAAATATATTTGTCTTAGACACCGTAGAAAATTGTTCTTTTAATCTAAACCAGAGTTCTTTTGAGCTACGACTACCAATAGCATAAGACATTGCTACGGAAGACAAAGTTGCAATAATTAATTGCATAACGGCCCTATCATGCATTTTCCATATTAACAGTTCATCACACTCCATACTAGATGAAGAAGAAGAGTTTGAAGTAGTTGTACCAATTTCATTCGAAGAGGCAAGGCATGGTTGAGTACCATCAACGAATCCAAAGATTTTATTGCGCTCCAGTAGAAGTTGCATTTGAAAATTTCAATTCATGTAGTTAGAATCATCTAACTTAACATTTACAGACGTAGAAATGGTGGGGATGAGATTTGTAATTGGAGATTGGAGGATCTGCAATTATGCAGCTAGGACCATTTTTGGAAATTAGGAATGAATGCTCAGAAATTTGTAAGGAAGAAGAAGACAGAGGTGAAATCAGTGCGACTATCAACCTCAAGAGAGAGAAAAAAATGACTGCAAGATTGGTTCAATAAATGTTGAATCAGTGAATTTTGAATTTTCATAAAATATGAAAAGTGAATTTGAAGCAACAGATTGTGATTACAGAAACGTGGATTGAATCGCTTTTAACTCTAATACCATGTAAAGATAGTGAAGAATTACTGAGAACTTCAGTAATAGAAGGGAAGAAGATAAAGATTTTGCAGATTAGAGGTTGAAGAAGAGACGAGAGAAAGAGGGAAGAAGAGAGAGGGAAAGGAAATTTTGAATTGTATATTCTGTAAAGATAGTTCTTATGTTATCCAATCAAATCTCAACCATCACAACCCAATATGTTTTAGGATTGTTAAAGAATAAAAAAAATTAATATGTTCAACCCGTCAATATTTATAATATTCACAATTTTTTTATTCCAACTCGATATATCTCACCGGTTCGAGTTAAAAATAAAATAAAATAAAATAGGTGAGTTATAATCTATAAAACATCATAAATCAGATTAAATATAATTATACACTAATAATTCATCCCAAAAATTTGGCATTGATTTTGTTCTAATTCGTCTAGTAATCTATGCGCGGGGCTAA